>JANHFM010009089.1:154463-167186 GCA_032468115.1 Grayia smithii
TTCTCCGAACTGCTCAAAATTTCCGCTACCGGTTCTCCAGAACCTGTCAGAACCTGCTGGATTTCACCCCTGATGTATATGTATGTGTACGTGCATGTGTAATTTAATAGTGTTATGAAAGCAAGCATAAATACACTTCACCAACACAAGTTAAAATTCAGGATCTTTAATTACTTACCAGGCATGTCTGCTTGATCTATCTGAGCCATTGTAATTAAGTGTCTGTTGATCAGCTCCTATAAGTGAAACATTTTATACTCTTACAGATAAAGTATAACATTTATGTTGTTGTTTTTTAATGGAGTTATGGTAAACTATAAAAATAAACTGATATATTTTTCTGTTTCATCTGGTCTGACTGCTTTACAAAAATGTAAAGCTTACCTAAATTTATTTGAGATCTATGAACTTTTCAATATGATTGTTGATATATCCAATAGCCAATTAATTCTTCTGGTTTAAGAACTGACTCTACCTAATCCTACCAAGAAAATTCAAGACTGATCTTCAGCAAGTATGTCTTGCAATTAAAGCAAGTAATTCTTACAATTAAAAAGGTCTTCCATCCCAGATTTTTCACACTACGCTTTAATAGTAGCATTTTTGTCCTAGCATTTTTATAGCTGTCTTCTCTCACTATTCTCTGGCAATTGTTTTAGTATTCTTTTGTCAATGCTGCAGATTCACATTTAAACACAGCATGGTTATTAGACCACTCCTCTATTTAATTCAGTCCAGATCATCATAAGAAAATGTTTGTATCTCTGTAATGGAATAAGATTTTGGAGAAGATGCTATTACTTCATTTTTATAAATAAAAAGCTAGCAATTTTGCAGGTATTTACATATATATATTTATATAATATACATTTTTATTATATTATATATATTTACAAAGTGCACTTGACCTCAAATAACTATGACATGGTTTCTGATTCAAAAGCAAAAAGGTGCTTCAAATCATGTGGGTGTGATCATATAACACCTGTTTGCAACTATTTAAGCCAAATGAGACTTTTCCTGAGAGAACATCAGAACTATAGATTCCAGAAAAACATGCCGTTGCACAGCCTTACAAATAAATGATTTTTTAAAAAAAATTCCTAGCAAAAAATTATTTTTCAACATCTACACATTATATGTCTTAAATATGATATTCCAAAAGCTTTGACAATACGGGAATAATCTTCTATTTTGTCTTCCTAACAACTAGTTTGCTCAAACTTTCTAGTATAATTGTGGTTTGCTTTCCTTACAATTATACCACAACTTTGAGGCATGATCAGTTTCTTTTCTACAGTATTCTATTATATTCTACAGTTAATACAAATATCATCCTGTGAACTGAATGTAGACTTCAAGATTCTTCATACAATTGACAAGGAATATATGTTAGCTAAACTAGATTTGTCCTCTAATAACTGGCTATCTCAAGATAAAGGTGCCATATCATATCAGGAGAAAGACAGGCAATGGAAGAGATATGCACTGCTTAATTTGACAGTGGCTGTAGTTGTGTGTAGTCATATATGGACAGTTACTTTGTCAAATATATTGGTAACCATACAAAGATACTACACACTAAAACCTTTACAAGTACAGGTAGTCCTCGATTTACAACCATTTGTTTAGTGATTGTTCTAAGTTACAACAGTACTGAAAAAAGTGACTTATGACCATTTTTATGACCATTGCAGCATCCCCATGATCATGGGATCAAAATTTAGGCACTTAGAAATTGGTTCATATTTATGCAATGTCCCGAGGGTCATTTAAATCACCTTTTTCAATCTTCTGACAAGCAAAGACAATGGGGAAGCCAGATTCAATTAACAACCGTATTACTAACTTAACAAACTGCAGTGATTCACTTAACAAATGTGGCAAGAAAGGTTGTAAAATGGGGCAAAACTCACTTAACAAATGTCTCATATAGCAACATACATTTTGGGCCCAATTTTGGTACAAGGACTGCCTGTATTTTATGTATTTATAAAATTTCTTAAATTTCTACCGTACATCTAAGTGACTCTTAATGAGTATTCGCTGTTTGAGAATTAATGACAGACACTACAATTCTATATGTTTATTGAGTAAATCGCATTACATTAACTGGGACTTGCACCAAGAAAGTTATGATGGGCTTCCAGTTTAGGCTGAGTCTTAAATATCGCATGCTGTTCTGTATGATAACTTGGTTGTGTTCTATTAATATCCTCATTCCGTGGGAGTAACTGTAAGTCCTGTCTGGGAATTTAGACTTAGATCCTCTTATATTTTTCAGTATACTGGGTAACAAGTTTCTGCAACAATTTTAGCCAATTTTAATGGTTTCTGTTTCTTTGTACGTGAGTCTAATATTTATCAAGTTTTCTTTAAATAAAAATTTTGGCAAATTTTAATGGGTTGGTCTCTCTTGTTCCCTCCATGTAGTATCCAACAAATGGCAGTCCTCTGGTAACAGTTATCCAGCAGATACAAAATGTCCCCCAAAATATAACTTGCAATCCCTCGCAATGTTTTGTAACCGGAAGGAGTCACTTCCTAAAATCTCATTATTAGAAGGAATGTTTTGGTAACTGACAACAAAGATTTTTCATGAGCAAGTACAGGTAGAATACTGAGCTTCTCTGCTATCACAATCACAATTTTCCAAGTTTTGCTTCCATATATTGCTACTAAGACATTAATGACATTGTGAAAACAAATCCTTGTTGCATTGTTTACTACTAATTAGACCAAGTGGGTGCAGCAATTGCAACATTGGTTATGCTTTTCTTTGTAATGTTGCTTCTCAATATCTCCATCGTTTCATAATGCAACTGCCTGGATAGCGAATCTCTCTAATTCCTCAAGGGGTTTGTATCCAACAACCAACTACATGCTCCCTTGGAGATTTCCAAATTGCATGAGTTTCACAGAGTTCTTATTTATCCTCAGGGCGATTTTACCAACCTCTATTTTCAAACTGGCAATCATGTCCTATGAACATTTCCAGGTTTCTGCCAGAAGGTGCAATTTCACCTGCAAAATCCAAACCTTTAAATCTTGAGTAATCTTTTCACAGGATGCTTACATTTGTCATACTCATAGCCTTTCTCATTATGAAGTTGACCATCAAAAGGACTAAAAATATGAATATGAAACCTTGCCAAAGCCCACTATTAAGGTTAAATAAATATGCAATGTTGTTGTTAGTTCTCATACAGCACCTCCAATTCAAATAGAATGTACTTATGCATATACTAACTTCCCGCAATGCAGTACTTAGTTTTACAATGTGCTGAATACAGCTTTTTATAAAAATTTAAAGGAAACATTGTGCAGACATTTAGGAATAAAATCTATTATTTATTTTTATATTTTAAAAAGAATTTACCTGTCTGAGTTCATCAGCCATGAAGAAGGAAGGTGCATTAGCTTTTGGTTGCATATAAGCAACGTGAGGTGCGGTTGGAGGGTAAATGTGATAATTTGGGAATACCTATTGAAAGTCAGTTAGGAAATAGATAACTTTCAGAAATTGAAAAATCAATAGACTTTAAAAACTGCCTTGATACATTCAAGGAAGCACCATAACACAGAACGTCTTAGACACTCTACAGCCTATTATAGGCTTGAACTTAGCTAATTCTAGCAATATCTATTCTACAAAGGATTCTAACATACTGTTACCATTAATTCACCATAGTTTCTCTAAATTAATTTGGCTATTCCAGACTCCAGATCTTTTTTTAAATTAACATTTCACAGATTTGCTTAGTTTTTTTGCTCTATTATAGAAAAATATTAATTTTTTAAAAAATTAAAAACCCACACCTCCAGCAATGAAATTTAATTAAAATGTTGGTGCCACTTTAGGTTGTATTTTACATTGTAAAGTGAATCTCTTACTAGAGGGTTTTTTTATATATGTCAAAGAGATTAATAACTAAAGGTTCTCTATTTTATCATATAAGGATCTTTATTAATCACTTAACAGTTCATAAAATTTTGTTGCTACCAGCAGTTCAAATTCTATTTTGGACAAATCTTCTCACTCCAGAGAACAAATCAAATTCTTTAAGAAGCTAGCTACCCTTAAAATACAAGTGTCTTCTAGGCAAATGTGTAATATTTTCTAGGCAAACCTGAGGCATCAGGTAGCCCTCTATCTAAAAAAATAGCTTACTCTCCTTGTGAAATTCCACTTACTTAGGAGCATTTATAATGAAAATACAGAAATACTTTACATTCACTTTGATGACATCTAGCTACTAACATCTGTTCCAATTGGCAACAGCTCTTAAAAAATTCACTAAGATACCTTATCCCTTGTCACCAGAGCTTTGCCACTGAGCTATAGCTTCTTTCCATCTGTTCTAGGGGATAAGAACTGTAAAAAAATTATAGCCTATGCAAAAAGGTAAAAGGCTACTTTGGGAGAAAGCTATAATAACTGTTTACCATGATAACAATGGCTTACCACCCCAGGAATTAAAGCTAACATAGTTTATCATATTTGAGTGCATGTAATATTACATATTACATATCTCCTTTATAAAATATGAAGAAGAGATTATTTAAATATGAAGAAGGAACATTTAGTAGCAATTAAGTACTGAAAACAACAGTAAATAATTTTTTGCTGACAAGTATCCTCACAACTGAAGCCAAATCTTACCATTCCAGTTAGAGGTGCTGGAGTTGTGTCAGTATAGAAATAGGTTGTTCCACCCACAGTTTCTTTCTGAATCACTTGGCCAGTTGTGGGGGGCTGTGAGACAGCATTAGTAACTGGTGTAGAGGCACTAGTAGGCACCATATAATTTGCTGGGTTTGGAGTGTGACTTCTTCGTCTAGGAGCGGGAGATGTGTGAGGCGTGATTTTAGGAGAATGAAGGGGTGATGATCCTGCTGACAGTGACATTCCTTGTGCAAATAAAAAAGGAAAAAAGACTTGCTGGTAAACCAGGAATATGTTCTAGCATGAACTCTAACACTTGAAAATTTACAAATTCTCTTACAGATGAGAAAAAAAGAACTTTGGAACAAGATGTTTGAAAATGTTCCCAACCTCAGCCTATATTCAGTCTTCAAATAAAATTGTTAACATATATCATGTAGGTTATTGACACAACCTCAAGATTGCATATTGGAATCAATGCCTCAGCCTTATAATAAATCTAGTGATCTGTAAAACTGGCCAATTTAGGAACATTCCGTTGCAGACAACTCCAGAAAATTATTTTCTCCTACCTCCATATCATATTAAAACTCCTAAAATGACAAAAACCATGTTCCAGCAATGTCTGGAACATTCCAGCAATGTCTGAAATGCATCATTCAGTCATCAATAAGTTTTCTTATTCGCCTATCACCCATAAGAAAATGAAATATCTTTATTATAGGAAATATGAAAGTTTAGGAAATACGACAAAGTTAAACAAATAAAAACTAGCATAAGTTTACTGACCTCTGATATTTTGTATTCAATATTATTAGATATTGTCTTTAAGGAAAAACAATTTAGTAGAACAATTATTTTTATGAATGAAATTCAGTTTCTATCTAAAGTAATCAATGACATTTAAAAAAATCTCTGATCTTGAAGAACAATTAGTGAAGAATAGTTAAGATTCCCTAGTCTATGCACAAGAATGAATGTAATTATCATCCCCCAGTCTGATTTAAATGATAATTTTCCTCAAGAGAAATTTTATATTTTCAGAATAATTTCTCAAGGTAAAAGGTTCAGCTTTAATTTTTGTATTTCTCCATATTACATTTCTTCTTCAAGCCACATAACTTAAAAAGCCATATATTTGTGCGATTTTTATATACCCATAACTGCAGGAAATTTCTTAATATAGATCAAGATACAGTTTTCATTATTTGTTAGATTTACGCTCCACTATTTCTTAAGGTCTACACACACAGTATTGTTTCTTCCCATTTTATTCTTAAACATCATGTAGATTGGACTCGAGACAGTGACTGACCATTTATAAGCTTCCATTGCCTAGTATTGCCTTAACTTGGATCTCTCTAACATTGCAACTAATCCCTTTAAAGGAGATTGTTTTAAAATAAACTCCTTTCCAAGTACCAACATGTATTTATTCATCTAGTTTCTAGACTTTATAAAGCTTTTATTATTTTATATTAACTCAAGGCAATCAACATACATAATTATTATTTATTAAACACCTTTATATGACTACCCAACTCATGCACAGTGATTTCAGGCAGCTTACAACAAATTCCACAACATAAAAACCCATCCATCCATCCATCCTTCCCTCCCTCCTCTTCCTATTTTCCCATTTTGAGGTGTTGGACTGAGAAAGCATGGCTGTCTCAAAATCACACAGCTGGCATACTGCTGGGTCCCTGAAACCAACTTTCAAAAAATTGAATTTATCTACAGTATAGATATCTACATAGAACAACTGCACAGGAATCTTATTAAGCAAGGTCTACTTTCAAGAGGTCTTAGCCCAGCAGATCTCACGCCCCATGTGATTCCAAGTCCAACCTTATCAAAAGAAAAGACAGCTAATTAGTTTCTGTAGATTTTGTAGTCAAAAGCACAAATGTCTAGAAGCACAAATGGTCTGACCAAAGAAAAGAAAGTCCCTCTCTCTCCTTTGACCCCAATATAGGATGTAGGAACTAATCACAAGATTTGATTCAAACTTCAGTTCACTAATTCATTTTGGAATTATTTGAAATTTTAATACAACTTAGCTTTTGAATCAGAATCTCAATTCAGACATTTGAAACTTCCGAGCGCCTATATTTTTAGTTATGAAAATCTACAAAATTTTGGAAGGACAGTTTATAGAAATTTTGTCTGAATATAATTTGTTTTCAAGCTATTCTAACTTTAATATGAAAGTCAGGAACAGTGATGGGCATTTACTGTCAAAAACAAAACATTATGAACAGCAATGATTTTGTAATCAAGCATCCCAGAATCCTGACTTTTCATTGGGCTCGTGTATTATTTTGCAACCACATCTACACTTTTGTACAGGTATGTGCCCCTGGTCATTACTTTAGGAAAAATTAATAACTTCTTCTAGTGCCTAGAAAAATTAAAATGCATAACTTACTAATGCCAAATAATGACAAGAAATCTTTAAGAATTAGTCTTATAACAAAGCAATTTGTATAAGGTTGCAAAGAGATTAGGACAACATGAAGTTATAATTTGCATAGCCCAGATTTATTATATCAATCAATTCCTAAAGTATAGAAAGTAGTAAATTAGTTACTACTATTTAGCAACTTACATGTGCTATATTTTAATTAAAATTAAACAAATTACTCTAAACTTACCTGGCGCTAACCCAGGATTTGCAGGATTTCCCATGGAAGGATGAGAGAACAAGGCTTGAGAGAAGGCAGATATATTTGAGTGTGACATATTACCAAGTCGGGAGTTTGATCCTCCTTTAGGAATAAACTCACTTGCAGTGGGATTTGGCGTCTGTTTAAAAATCAGGATATATTATATGTTAAATATGAAGACATATTTGTTTACTAAATAAATCAGTGGAATTAAAATCCCAAAATCTAATATTTCAAATTTCAGCAGACAATTAAGAATTAATACCAGGGTCCGAAGACTAAAATTACTCCAGTGAAGTTAATGTGGACTTTATATGCTATTCCCTTTTATTGTAATTGGTCTCTAAACATAACTTTTCAAAACTGTGCTTGGTTTGTAATATTAAATGATAAACAAGAGAAGGAGAAAAAAAGAAAAAAATCAATTAAGGTAGGCATTTTCGACCTAACTGGATCTAAGTACTCTTTTACCATAAGAAGTCTGTTGAAATACAGATCTCCATGTAACTCTGCAAGATCTGCAAATCTGCCACACACATAGGTCAATTATATTTCAGCAATTGTCAGCTTTATCATTATGCTGATGGTAGCCTATTCATATAAACAGATGATATTTTAGAGAACTAGGCTGTAGAATTATTTCAAAAAGCTTATTTTACTTAGTTATTGTAATTTGATTTATGGTCAAAGATTAGTTATCAATTACACTTTATACATGATCTAAAGGAAAAAACAGAGGCACTAAAACTTAAAACAACATAAAATATAAAGCCTTAAAATAACAGACCATAGCAATCAATATAAATGAAATAATGAAGAAGCAATTATATTCACCCCACAACATCATTCGCGGTAAATGCCAGTTTGAATCTTGATCTGGTTATATAATTCAATACTAAATGCTGGATGAATTAGAATAGTTCAACAAAACATTGGATAGAATGTTCAGAACGCGGTTATGGGTTTCTTGGCTAAAATACTATAATAATACAACTATTATCATACTTAAAAAGATAAAATGAATTATAATCATATTTAAGTGTATTAACATATAGCAGAATACTAAATATTTATTTATTTTTATTTGCCTTTTTTATCCAGGTTCAATAAATGAGATTTCTTCCAACTTTTTTGAAAAAAAATAATTGTGCATTTCAGGCTATTATCTAATTATAGTGAAACCTCAATATTTTGACCCTTTAGTCAGCAGACTTCAGATGCAATGGACAAAATTTATTTTGTCCATTGCATACAAAAAAATATATAATGTCTACTAATTTTGAAGCAGTGTTAACAAATCGTTATTTTTTTCAATTTTGTTATTTTATATCACTTATGTAATAATGCAATTTTGTAAATTGCACATTAATTTGCACAAATTATGTAAAAGCCTCAAATATGAAATTAGGAAAAAGATATCAAATGTATGTAAAAAATAATTCAAGTGAAAGTGACATAAATTACATAAAGAATTTAAATTTGAATTTGATACTCTTTCCTCCCCAAATAGACCATTAAATGTAGATTTTCCTGTAAATATTTCTTAAGACATTTTAATTTATTATATACTACTAAACCACTCGTTTGTCTATTTGTAACATTCAACTGGGCAAAACCATGCATCATAGGACAACAATTTTTGAATCAATGTACCTCAAATGAGCTAACTTAAAGAATGTGTCAAAAATCTGGAACCCATTACTCCCATAGGATTGGCAATTTTCTTTCACTGCTGCCATATTGCCACAGTCAGTGATTATCATTTCCACTATACCTTGCCAGCTTTCTCCCAGGAAAGTCAATGGGGAAGCCAGCGGGAAGCCAGCAGGAAGCCAGAAGTCACACCTGCTCCCATTACATTTTTGCCCATCCTTGCTCATTCTATTTCTCAGTTTAGGTAAACAAATAGGTCTAGTGAGCCAACAGGTCATGGGTTATCTAGTTGTTATTACTATTAAAAACTGTATATGTTGTCTTTTTTGTAAAATAAAACCAAGGAAACTCAAATAACAAAATAACCAAAAAGTCACAACACTGCTGAGAAGTGAACACAATTTAATAAAGTGCAGAAAAAGCCACAGTAATGGAGGCCTTTGAGTGGAGGAGTGTGAATCACTGTGATAGTCGGAAATTTTGTGATACTGCAACTGCATACATGAATTTGTGTGAGACCCTTATGAATAAAGCTAATAATTTCATTAAAGATAGGGATGGGCAAGAAATAAAGATGATACCTTTCAAAAGATATATAGATTTGATCATAATTACCCTAGGGTTATTTTTCATCAGCACTACCCTTAAATGTCTTTAGCTTTTCTCTTACTATCCAATAAAGTTGTCCTCAGTTTGAAAACTTATACATTTAAAATAATGAATAAAGCTCCTGAAGTTCTTTAACTAACATGTACACCTCTTCAGACGTTCTTAAGATAATAGATATACTTGTCTGAAGGCACTAACCAATAAGAAACTATCTGCCTTCCAAAGTATCCCAACTTTATTTATCTCTCAAAACTCATTCTAGGCTCCCTTTTCTCTATAGCCAAACCTAACTCAAAATGCAATGTGTTTTCACAGTACTACGACTTAATAGCTGACGGAGTAAAAGCAAAAAAAAATAAATGAAAAATCACTGCCACCAGAGTTCCTGGTATAACCTTAGTTTAAAAGACAATGATTTTCCTGTTCAGTCTGTTAAATACAAATTAATGCCTGCCTACTTTTCTTAGTAATATTTTAAAAAATCTTGTCACATCTGAAATGTTATAGCATTTTATTGTGCCATAATCTACAAGACACAGTATTTATTGTAACAGTTATTAGAACCACTTCTTGAGCATTACAGAGTCACTTTATTGGTGCAATGGGCAGTATATAATTTGAATTAATTAATTAGTTAATTAACTAATAGTCTACTCTATATCTTTATATGTATCATTTACCTTTGTAGGTATGTTGTCTTTTTGTCTTTTCCTAAATAAACACAGCATTTTTACAGAAATCTTATCCAAATCCAATATTTTTCATCCCTAACATTTTGACACAAGATGACACAATACATTTTCCCTATCAAGAAACTGGAAACCATCATATTTAGTTTTAATGAAGTATCATGACACAAGCAATTGTTATTTTCAAATATAACAAATCTTGGAAACAATTGCTAATCTTGTACAAATATGTGAAAAGTAAAAGGGAAAATGGATAAATATCTACCTTTTAAAATGCAATAATGAAAACAGTTCAAATACGAAACATGGAAAATACGATAAAAGATGATAGCAACACACAAACGGAATCAAGACCCAACTTACATTTCATTTATAAAACTTTCCTGACTTTATGAACAAAGTATTAAGCATAATATAGTCCTGATCAGAATATATTAAGAAAAAGTGGGTTGAGTTATTCACATAGTGATTTCACTGTAACTTTTACATCTCATTTTCCAGAATAGTTAGGGCACAAGTATATTGTAGTAACAAAAAAAGAGCTTTTTCATCTTTTGCTTTTCTTATGACTCTCAGAACTGTACTTTTGTTTTTTATACCATGTTTCCCCAAAAATAAGACCCTGTCTTATATTTTTTTTTGAACCCCAAAATAAGCGCTTGGCCTTATTTTCGGGGAGGTCTTATTATTTTGGGGCATGTGGAGGAAACCAGAAGAAATGGTGGGGACTGGCTGCACATGTGTTTAAATATTTTCAGGGAGGGCTTATTTTCAGGGTGGGGCTTATTTTAGCCCATGTGCTCAAAAGCCCAATTAGGCTTATTATCAGGGGATGTCTTATTTCAGGCAAACAGGTTATATTAAATTAGGTGCAGTTTATTTGCCACCCTTTTTTTACCATATAAAGAAATCCAAAGAATCATAACAACTGAATGGCACACCTTCATAAAAATGGGATGAGGAGAGAGAGGCTTGTTTTTCAGTGCCATAAACTTTCAATCTGCATAAAATGCACTGTACATCTTAGTCTTTGATAAGTTTACACTGCAGGCCCATTAGAGACCGGTTGCTCTGACATCTGTAGTTATGAAAATCTTTGAAAGGTTAGTGCTGGCCCATCTGAAAATCATCACAGATCTGCTGCTAGACTCCTTGCATTTTGCCTACCACGCAAATAAATTCGGTAGATGATGCTGTTGTCATGGTACTGCATTACATCTTACAACATCTTGAATCCCAAAAGACCTATGTATTCTTCACTCTAAACTGCCTCAGCTATGCCTATCCATACTGGCAGGTGGATTATAAGCTTCCTGACAGATAGAAAGCAGTAGATGAAGCTAGGTAAAATCAGACTGAATACCCATTCAATTAGCACAAGGTCCCACCAGGGCTGTATGCTCTCTCCATTACTCTTTTCCATCTATCCCAGTGACTGCATCTAAGGATTCCTCTGTTAAAGTAGTGAAGTTTGCATATGGTATGGTCTGCATATATGCATATAATCATTGGTCTCATTTGAGACAGTGATGAGTCGGCATCATTGAAGATGGAAAGTTGAACAATTGCCCTTGTGCTGCATGGGAAACAACCTAGAGCTGAACACACTTAAAACTATAAAGTTGAAAGTGGATTTTAGAAGCCCTCCTATTCTAGTACCTCTTACTGAATTAGACAACACAGTACTAATAATAGAGGACTTCAAATTTCTGGGTTCTATATAATTATCCAGGATTTGAAATGGACACCTAACATTAGAACCATCATTAAAAAGGCACAACAAAGAATGTTCTTCCTGTGTCAATTCAAAAAGTTCAGACTGCCCAAGAAGTTGTTGATACAGTTCTACAGAGGAATTATTAAGTCTGTCATTTGTATTTCTATAACTGTCTGGTTTGATACAGGAAACGAACAGGACATGTATCGACTTCAACATATAGTTAGCACTGCAGGGAAAAAAAAAAGCAATTGCAACCAACCTGCCTTCCATTAAGGACCTATATACTACATGAGCCAGAAAGAGGACTGAGAAAATAGCTACATATCCCTCACATCCTGGGCATAAACTGTTTCAACTCTTCCCCTCAGGACACCACTATAGCGCCTTGCATGCCAAAACAACTAGACACAGAGACAGTTTTTTTCCTTCATGCCATCATTCCACAGTACTGTCTTCTGTCTATGTCTATTTACCCATGTAGTAAGGTTGCTTTACTATTATCCTTCTCATCTTTCCTACTACCTTTTTCTATTGGTATCCTATGATTGTAATACTTTGTTGTTTGTATGTACACTGAGAGCTTGTACACAGGAAACAAACTCCTTGTGTGTCCAATGACACTTTTTATTTTAATTCCACATATATCCCGCCCTTCTCCGGAGACTCAGGGCGGCTTACAATTTCAAGCACAACTCAATGTGCTTAGCAAATTCCTTC
>JANHFM010009089.1:167286-181590 GCA_032468115.1 Grayia smithii
ATAAGACGACCCCCCACTTATCTGAAGATTTTAATGGGTTAAAAAGTCGTCTTATACGCCGGAATTTACGGTACTTATTGGCATAGCTCTTTCCTCTTCATGAGTTTTCTCAGCAAGACAATATCAGAACTATTAAAACTGGAAGCTTCTGGAACAGGAAATTATATCATTTTCTTTGTTCTAAGCAGATTTATTGCTTGATATCTGGTACCTTGACATGGAATGAGTACCATATTCATTTATTTTAAGGGAGGAAAATAAAGAGTTCGTAAGGGGCAGCCGGAAAATTCTGTCTCCATTCCCCCCCTCCTCCAAATATGAAATATTCTTGGGAAGGAAGAGAAACTTCTTCTAAATGGATGCAATTATTTTTCAGTAGATAGAAACGGAGAAAAAAGATTAGTATATATAAAAATTTATTTCATTACATTATCACTACATCAAAAGGAAATTCCCATTGATTATGTAAATTGTGTATTGTGTACTGAAAACACTCTAGCTCCCACTAAAAGTCTAACTGAAAAACTGCAATGTTAACTTTTGTACCCAGGATTTAGGGATGTGTTCCGATGTGTAAAATGATAGCAACTGATACTTCTTACCTGGCTAGCATCTTGCCCACACTTGTAAACCTGTCAACAGCTAACACAGCAATATTTTACAAAGACAAGCCTTTAGCAGTTCTCTTTTTTTAAAACAACAACTATATGTAGTATCACTGTGCTGGAAATACATAGAAGTAGGCTATGTGTCATTCAAAAACCTTATTTCCTTGCATAAATAAAACTGCTTCTCCAGAGGGTGCATCACTGGCAATGTTTTTTTATGAAGCTATGATTTTATCATAAGTTTCCTCCTTTTAACCAAAATGTACAGTAGTATTCAAATTATAAAAAGAAAAGCTACAGGTGACTTCTTCCAAGAATCTTTCATGTCTGCTCCGTGGTGCACTCTTGGCCTATGTTGAAGACAATCTCTCTTTTCCCTGACTTCTTTCTACTATAAAGGAATATTTAAAAGCCTAGAAGATACAATCTCGGGCAAAGTTATTATCAATATCTTTGCATATCTGCAGGAAGACATTTATTATTCTCACATTTGATACAACAGAATTTGAGCAGGAGACTGTAAACCAACTGATGAAATGCTGGATGGCTTAACTTAGAAAATAACACAGTATATTTGTGTAAGAAATAAGTAATGTACGGTTGGATCCAAAGATATTGTGAGTAGTATTTTGATTGCAGGATGTTATTTTTACTTATTATTCTTCCCTATCCAGTCTATTATTCTCCTGAAAAAAATCTATTCTGGAGAATCTCTGGATGAGGTTAGTTTGTAAAGGGAAGCAGGAAGTAAGGAGAAAATGAATGTCTTCTATTCCATCAGTTTATATTCCACAAATACACACACACACAAAATATTTCTGTTGATACAAAGGCCTTCTCTAGATCCAAACTTATGTATTTTAATTCTTAGATTCTAGAGCAGTGTTTCCCCACTGGTGCTCGTGAATATGTTTGTACTGTAGGACTGAAAATTCAGGGAGTAGCAATTGTAAAACTACTGCTGGATTGGGAATTAAATTAGTATGCTTCTAAAGAATATGGTAGGTTCTTAAGTATCTGTGTTAATTGATTTTTCCATTGTAAGCTACAACCAAAATTTGCCACTAACTACTTATATTAAAAAAGATCATCAATACTAAATCCAAAATTTTCTATAAATAAAAGCTCAATTCTTTATCTGTTATAAAGTAAATAAATAGATTTTAATTTTTTTCTAGCCTTTCTTAATATTTTATATCATTTATTCTCTTTTCTTATCCTGGGGCCAAAGATTATTCTGCATAAAGCGCTCGAACATCAGTGGTCTTCTTGGCTTGTATGATAGCAACAGGCATCGCCCATGTACTGTTAATCTATCTTTACAATGTAAAACACATGAGTTTAACAAAACAATGAAAAATTTAAATTTTGCAATCATCATTTCTATTTACAAAGTTTTTTTATTAGTATTATTTCCACTTATATCCCGCCCTTCTCTAGAGACTCAGGACAGCTTACAATTTCCAGCACAACTCAATGTGCTTAGCAAATTCCTTCATTCCTTGTATATGCCTGCTTATTTGGGGGTATTTGCCCCCCCAAGTGGCAGTTTTACAAAGTCAGCTTATTGCCCTCAACAATCTGGGTCCTCAGACACTTGGCCAATAAAGCATTCTTAAATATTCTAAACTTGCAGAGGGGAAGATTGTACACATCCAGTCACAAACATTGTTCCTTAAAATGCCTCTAGATGTGTAAAATTAGCATGTCTTTGTGTAACATTAAAATTCACCTGGCTAACTGAAAACACATTCTTTTTCTTTCATATAAATCAAACCCCCTTCCTGTGCTGGTATGGTTGCCTCCTCCTCATATCCATTGTTATCCTCATCTGCAATTCTAACTAATCAGTGACTAATATTTGCATGCTATATATTTTTGTTATTCAGGCAAAACCTATTCCTCCTTTGCATATTACAGATTTTATTTTACAAAACAGAACATTAATCCCACTACTTCCTTAAACAGCATTTAATTATACACAAAATATAAGAACAGAATTTTTCTCTTCATATAGACTTTTGAATTCTCCTTTTTCATATGGAATTCTATAACACAGTAAGTATACATGATACTTTGAGTCAAAAAAAAGGGAGGAGAGGGTTTGAAGAATCTGGATTTTCTATTATGCCCTTATGTGAACCAAAATTGGATTTTATATTTTTAAAAAAAATTTCAACTATTTTACATTGTTTATGTTATCATATTAAAAATATATTCAATAATTTTACAATCTCAGTTTGAACTATAATATCATCAATAAGCTAATTCTTAATAATAAAATAATTACGCTGGTAATCAATTGATTAATTCCTTTAAATATTGTTCTCTCTCTTTCAATTGTATTGACAGAAAGAGAAAATAACAATGTTTAAAAGAAAAAGACTGTGGACTTTTTAAAAAAATTCTTCTGGTCCAGAAACCAAAGGCACTATTTTAGCAAACCATTTAAGCATTTGTTAAGGGAAAGATCATAACCTGGCCCTTTTCAAATAGTTTCATGTCTTCTAACAAGCATATGTAGTGGATGGAATTTGTTGAAATTGTAACCTGAAATTCATAAAGGGCAGTTTCACATAAGAGCAGCTATCCATTAGTGAGATCACCAAGTTATGTTGGACCAGTTACCTCCCTTCAACTTGATATACCTCACTGGGCTATTATTGAGGGGAGGGTGTGCCACTCTGAGCTATGTATATAGCCTTTTGAGCATCTTCTGCAAAGGTGAGAAACAGAAATGTTAACATTTAATTTCTCTAAGACACATACATCACAGTTTGGCTATTGCATTTTTCCACATTCTTTTAAGCAACGAATGAAAGAGTATTATTATACTGAAATACAGCATTGCAAGCCCGCATCCATGTATAAAAAAAGATAACTTGACTGTCTGACAGGAAAAAAAGCATAACTTTCCATGGGCTAAATGTCTATAGAGATTCTCAATCATCCTAGTCATGATTGTCCCAAAGGTATTTTTTCAAAAAGGCAACTGGGTTTTTTTTTCTTTGAAAATGTTTGCTCCTCATCCAATTAGCTTCTTCAATTCTCTGGAGGAGAAGCAAATTTTTTTAAAAGAAAAAAACAAAGTCCAGTTGCCTTTTGGAAAAAGCACTTTGGATATGCAGTGAACTGATTTTTTTCCCTGTAAAATCATTTGAAGTCTCATAGCAACTAGTCCTTGCACATGCAGAACAGATTCTCTGGACTGAGATCTTTATCAGAAAAGTAAGAAATGTGGTAAGACCAATAGAAAGCCATTCTTGCTTACTGAATAACAAAGTTCTAGCCCTGTTAACATTTGCAAACCAACACTATATAACATCATCTACTGAATACAGGCTCAACTTCTTGAACTGAAAGGAGAGTGTATATAGGTCAAGTCATTAAGGAACAACAACAAAATTTATCACACCCTCATTAAGCAACAGTCTATATTACAGTTTCTTCTTGAACTATTAAAAAAAAAGCTGTAAGATCTATCCAAAACCAAAGTACAATTTTATCTTCCCCCAAATGATAAATAAGTGTATGGTGATACTGTTATGTGCTATAACAATAGAACATATATGATATGTGCTATTGTTATATGATGAACAATGTAATATATTGTTATATCGTAAAATATGTGATAAATAGTTTGTATCTTCCAAAGCTAAGGCTATGAAATGTTCTAGATTCAAGAGGACAAACCTGCCTACTCTTCTGGAGAAATTATTACAATGAAAATAATTCAAAGTAATTTATTTAGTCAGAGTTCTCAACTATTCTGACATTCTACTTCTCCACCTCTTCTGTTTGAAGCAAATATTGAACTATCAAATTAAAACTAAGTTTCTTAAGGTCTTTCCAAATCCCTCAAAAATCTCTCTCTTTTTAAGATGCAAAATAATATAACTGCTTTTCTGAAACATTAACTTCTTAGTTAGTAGTACTTCTCCAGGCACAAAATACATCCTTTTGCAATTGTAATTGCTACATAAACTAATACTGCAAAAGTAATGCAAACTACTACCATTGAACTTATTTACATGCTAATTTTGTACAATATTGTATTCATAGTTTGTGTTTTTACATTAGAGGCAAATTCATACTTTCTTTGTTCGGCTGCAATAGCATCAGCACTGAGACCTATATACCACTTCACAGTGCTTTATAGCCTTCTCTAAACGATTTACAGAGTCAGCATATTGCCCCCAACATATTGACCCCAAAATGGGTCTTCATTTTACCCACCTCGGAAGGATAGAAGGCTAAATCAACCTTGAGCCAGTCAGGATTGAATTCCTGAAGTGAGCAGTGAGTTAGCCTGCAGTACTGCATTCTAACCACTGCACCACCTTGTTTCTTATGATTTGCTTCTGCAGCAGCAGAATACCTATCTAGATCTTCATGCATTAACTTACAAGTATGATATTATTATACTTTTTGTTGCTGTTACCTCAGGTAGACTATGATCTTGAAAGGCTGCTAAGAGCAGAACATCTCAAATATTTTTTTTCTTCTATTAGCACTATTATTAGTGCAGTAAAAGTTACTGAAAGCAAAGCAGACATGAAAACCGACCAGCCCAGGAACTAAACTTTTTAGAGAAATCATACCACTCCTGAATAGGTGAGTTTTGCACATCCCTATAAATCTATTATACTAAAACAAAACTGAAACAGGATATTAAATTTGAAGAGTATTTGTTTCCCCATACTTGCAATTGTGATAAAAAATATATTGGCATTTTGCATGATTTCTCTTTTCTAAAGGCTTGATTTAAAAAAAAAAAGATTTTAGACTATTATAACTTACTAACCATTGTGTTAGTAGTTATGAAGTAGGTAATCTGTATAATTTACTGAGTTCTATTATAGTTTAGCTACTAATGATTGGAGATAGCAAAGAAACAAAGGGTGGGAATGAATATCCTATACCATGTTGCACCTACCAGGGATTCTGGCTTCTCCTCACTATAAGCCAGACAAGGACATCTAAAATAAACAGTATATTAACATTGTTTTATTAACGTTCTTCCTAAATGATTATTTTCATTAGAATATCATCTATTTTTTTTAAAAAATGGCACGTGACTACTACAAGTTTTTAAATTATATTATTCTTACCGTTCAAACTAACAGACATTAGTTGAGACATTAAGAAACGCATTCGTATTTATTTGTTTATCTGTGAAGTCTTTGATCAAATTTCAATCCCGCTGCATGTACCTGACCTCAGCATCTTCCAAAAATAAAAGACTACCCCAAATTAATTAAAGTGACTAGGAAAAAGTAATTTTACCTGTAAATTGTTTTCTGTGACTCTGTTCCACCAAACCATATTGATGGGTACTCCTGTTTTACACCTTTCAGCCAAGCAGCCAATAGTGTTCTTTGATTTCCGTGCCTTTGATCCCACCGGAACTATCCTCTCTTCCAGCATCCCCAGTCGATACTTTCTTGGCTATGGAAAAGAAGGAAAAAAACCAGGGCACTCCCAGTATCCCTTAGATAGATATCTTTGGTTTGATTGGTGGAATAGGAAACAATTTGCAAGTAAAATTTCTAGGATGGTTTGCTTCCATATTAACTGCTATGACTTATAAAAGAAAGTTCACAGGGCAAGTATAAGCAAAATCTGAACAACCTGTAGCATAATCCAATATATATCTACTCAACGTAAGACTTATTGAATTCCAAGCAAATATATTCAGGATGTATCATTTGCAAGGCCTAATTCAAAGAAGTGGAGCTTCCTTTTCATAATATTCTTACAAAATAAAATATCATTATTAGCAACCTACATGTTTTGCTTTTCATATTCTTTTAACCACGATAATGAATGTTAAAAAAATTATGAAATCCTGAAAGTTCCAGAATTGAAAATAGGCATTCAAATAAAACATCTTTACATTCTGTTACAATTTAAAGACATTTGAAATTTGAAAGCCCATGGATATTTTTTTTAAAAAAGTACAAAATTGTCCATTTTGCAAACGCAGCTTTCAATTAATTCTAAAATTCATACGATATCTTATTACATTGACTTCTGCTAGCAGATAACATTCTGATAAGCAAACATTTGTAAATTTGGAATCGTACTTTTAAATATGCATATGCAATATCAAATAATGCTTTAGTATTGAATTCTAATTTGCTGTACAAAATAAAATATAAAAACTAATCTAAAAGTAAAGTGTGAATCATAAAATCATCATACTTTTAAAAAAATTAGCCAGGATTAATAAAGCTTGAATTTTCAATTTCAACTGTAACATTCAGTTAGCCAATTCTAATCCTAAACCATATAAACATTATTTTACAAAAATGTAGGGCAATCCAACAAAAAGAATAAAGAGTAAAGAAATATATTTATAGCATACCTTTCTTTAGAACCAAATCTAGATGTTTGTGCAATAAAATGCAGGTCTTCTGTCGAGTAATGCTAAGGCTTACACAGCATATAGTTACATAAAAGTAAATCATGGAGAGCCTATTCTAAATGAAAAGAAATTGCAAAATGGCATAATACAAAGGGCTGGATGTAATTTCATGGTACCTCCTTAATCTTAATTCTGGCTCTCTGTAATGTAATAGCATAAATTGCTAGAACATATTGCTAGAATAGAAATCAAAACAAATCATCAAACTAAAATCAATCATATGTAAAAATACTAGAGAGAAGGACAGATACAAAGATTCCACCGCTACCAACAAAATAAAAAAGTAATGGTTTATTAGTTTATTGTATTAATTTGAGAAGAGATTCTCAAGGTGCAGTCCCTTCTTAACAGACAAGTGTGAGATCTCAAACAATCCTGTTGGATAAGTAGACTCGATTAATGAAGTAACTCAGAAGATAAATCCTTGGTACCAGGAAAGATAACTTGAATTTTAAAAAAATAAATAAATTGTGAACTTCAAACTGTCTATATTACTCATCCATACAATACCCACAAACATTTATGGCCCAGAGAAATTCCGTATTCATCTAAACAAGGACTCAGGTGCTTTTTGATCATGCTCACTGATGTAACTTCAGAGGGACTAATCATATTTGAAATACAGACAAGCCCTAAATGAATTATACTTCTTTTTCTTTAAGATTCTCTGGATAAGAAAAAGACCAGGAGCAACTTCAGTTTATCCACTTCTTTATCAGCTTTACTCAGTAAAATTGTATACATCCATCCTATGGTTATTTAGAAAAAATAAATATTTTGGTGTTCAAATTCATTCACGAATGAAGCAAACAGATGGATTAAAGCCCAAAGGTTTTTCCTCTAAAAACCCTTCCCCCATTATTGTATATCTGTCCATGTATATGCACACAGACATATATACACAAAATGCCTCCAAACATATTAATGCATAATGCAGCATATCAAATCCTATATGTATTTATTAAATTTGTCTCTCCTATAGCCTTGCAGTCAGTACTGTACTCTGATTATAACAAAAAGGTTACCATGGCTTTCATGAATCCAAATGTACAATTTTTACCAGCTAATAGTTAGAAAATAGGCCATGAATGCATGAATAATTCATGATAAAGAATAAAAGTAGAAAATTTCCTGTTCTTAAAATAAAAAATGGCAAAACACAAAGCATATTTCTATTTTGTACCCCATAACAGTGCATGTTCTATGATTTAAGTAATGATAATTATTTACTTACATCACCCCCATACATTATATATGGTAAAACTTAGTCTTATATTAAAAACTATAAATATATTAAAGAGTACTTAGCAATACCATCCTAATCTTATTACAGAAATTAAGCATGTTGTGTCACTCTAGCCGCACAGGTTAGTGTAATTCTTATATCACATACTTCATTTTAGAATATTAGGAAGAATTTCAGAAAATATAACACCATATTATTTATTGATACTGACTTCTTACTCAATATCTGATACTGGGCAGTGAGCTGCAAGGTTTTTTTAAAAAAAAATCTAACAAAAATTAAAACACCTTATATTAGAGCAGCACTCATACTCACATTATCATTAGCTTATCTGTAAGACTTGTCAAGTAAATATATAATAACTTCAATTGAAAGAAAAGAGTTTAAATCTGGCTGTTCATTAAAATGGCCATAAATTACCCCTAACTTAAAGAATATAAATAAAAAATTACCATATTATATGATATACACTTTATTTTATTAATTTGTGAGCACGTGAATAAGGTTCAAGTATAATACTTTGGATTATGTGTAAAATTCAATTCAATTGCAACTATTTATATTGCAATGCATTAAAGCATATCAATGATAGCATTTGATTTAAAGGATATGTGTTTTAAGTTAAGCTTTCCTATATGTAGAAGTTGAAAATTGTATTCATAATAAATTTGTAGATTCAATCTTACTTGTAGAAATATCTGTCTATGTTAAAAAAAACAAAAAATTGTTCTTCAAGATTAGTTTTACTTAAAATATATTCTCAATCAGGCAGTCCTTAATGAAATTTCATTGTATATCATAAAGACAAGGATGGTTTAAAATACTGTCTTAACTGACTGTCCTATACTACGTTTTTTCTAAAGCTACAAATGGAGGGAGGTATAAAAATATAACCTTCCCATTTATTTTTCCTTTCAAAATTACATTCTCAACCACTCATTCATCAACTTAAAAAGTAAGGTGTACCTTGAACAAGCAATTCCGTATAGGAAAAAGAACATAATTGAGTGACATAAATAGCTGTTCTTCACTTTTTCAAATCTGCAGTGTTTTTATTAAAAAAAGAATACAATCCATCAGTGCAAGCTAATATGAAAGCATAATTGTCAAGGCTGCTTATTATTAAGGTTTGAGAAAATTATATTAGTAACTGTTGAATTATGTTTGTCTCTTCACAGCACAATCATTTGCCTAAATTATAAAAGAAGGTTCAGACTGAACTAGAAATTCAACTACTGTTAGAATTCAGTAAGCCAACTGATGTCCAGATTTATCCATATTTCAATCATTTGCGAAACAGATTATAGATATGTTAAAGTTGCAAATGGACAAGACACACGGATATTATATTTAAATATAAATACTGGAAAAATTTACAGAACAATTTTTAAAATAAATTTTGTAGAATAGCAGAATGCTTGTTGTTAACCATGCTTTTTTTAAAGAGATCATGTGAAAATTCACATATATGGATTCTATGCTAGTGCAGACGTGTATCTATTACAATTACCTTTTATAATAGCATTTCCTTCCCTTATAATATAGGTGCTAAAGGGTATGTTACTTATTTTTACTGGCCCTAAAAAAATGATATCAAAATTATGGAAGGCGAGTAATAAAACAGAGATAGGGAAAGAGGCAAGGCAACGCCCTTATCAAATAATAAATGAAATTTTGGATGATCTGAATATGAAATCCTCATTTTGCCAAGTTGTGGGATTTGTGAAAGTGACTGGATAAGAAGAAATAATAAGATGAACGATGATTAGCCTTGTCAGCAGAATGTTAAGAAGACGCTCTAGCACTGTTCTTCTTTTGGCCATTATTGTGTTAAT
The DNA here is from genome assembly GCA_032468115.1 of Grayia smithii. Classification (NCBI taxonomy): domain Eukaryota; kingdom Metazoa; phylum Chordata; class Lepidosauria; order Squamata; family Grayiidae; genus Grayia; species Grayia smithii. Next base: position 177,403 of record JANHFM010009089.1, read on the forward strand.
TAATGAAACTGGAGAAACACACACAGTGTGGATCCTATCCAAAGAAGCCCATACATTCTGAAATCAGGATGTAGACAGGATTTGTTGAGTCTGTGGATAGAAAGACTAATATTGAGGGTTTGAATATTATTATCATTGTGAAGAAGTGGAAATACTCTTAAAAAGTCCCTTAATATAGCATCCTAACACTGAAGATTATCTGTAATCATGCACTACATTAAAGTGTAAAACTGCTGCTATGACCTTTGGCAAGCTGAGATTTTTTTTGTTTAGCCACTTATTATTTTCATCTGTTGTAAACGAGAAAGAAGTACTGTTCATTCTCCTGAATCTTCAATTCTCAACTTGTTTCAAGGATTGAGAACTGTTTGTTCCAAGAGGCAAAAATATTTTTTAGAAGGATCAAAAGCACACTTATCAGTTTAGAGAAAGCAGTGCCAATTGTAAGTATTAAAACAGAAGATCCTACATCTGTTGACCTGATTGCTTGACTTCCAAACCTAACACTACATCTGCTCTAGATAAAAAAATTACTCCCTGATGTCTGGCCCCATCCCTCTTAACTGTTTATAAGGCGGTAAACCTATTTAATTTAGTAGGCATTTAACCCATAGCAAAGATATGTAAGTAGCTATTTAATTTATGACTATGTAAACATTGTAATGGTATATTCTATTCTTCTATACTAAGCAGAGTTTTTGTAGATTGGAATACTACATAAATGCTTTTTTAAAAATATAACTGAAAATGTAAAGGATCTGCAAGCCCTAGTACTAAAAGTTAAAGAACCCCAAAATGGGTTTAAAATTAAACACAAATTAATGATAGCAAAGTACATAACCAGCGTTAGAATTGACAATGAAGAAACTGAAGCAGTGAATATAAACAGCAAAAGAACAAGCAGTCAAGAAATATGCCACAAACTAGCACTTGGTAGAGCAACCATAAAAACCTTGGAAAAAATATTTAAATGCCATTATTATGTCTATATCTAGAAAGATCAGAATCATACAAGCCATGTTATTCCCTGTGGCATTCTGTGGAAGCAAAAATCAGGTTTCAAAGAAGCAAAACAGAAAAAATATTGCTGACTTTGAACTTTGATGTTGAAGAAAAGAAGGACTAGGGATGACATGCTAGCAGTCTTCCAATATTTAAGGGGATGCCACAAAAAAGAGGGGGTCAGCCTATTTTACAAAGTACCTGAAAGCAGGATAAAAGATGGAAATGTATCAAGGAGAGATCCAATCTAGTACTAAGGAGAAATTTCCTGACAGTGAAAATAATTAATCGGTGGAACGGCTGCCTCCAGGGAAACAATTTAGAGAGATTTTGTCCCAAGTAATGTTCAAAAATTCAATAATTTAGATAGCTGGAAGAACATCCAGGGATATTTATCTTCCTAATAATTCTGATAAAGTTAATGAAAGAGATAACCTAGTGGGGTGCCAAATCAAGGTTCCTTAAAATAGCAGCTCTAGCTCTTTGCTCTTCAGCAGGTGAATATAGGCTTACCCAATCTGATATAAAACAGCATATCCTGGGAAAGTGGAAGTTGCTCTGAATGAAGCTAGCAGAATTATTACTGAATGCCTTAAACCTACCCCTCTAGATAAGATCTACCACCTAGTCGGCGTTGCCCTGTCTGCTGTTTACAGAGAAGAAGCAGCATATAGAGAAAGGCTTAAATCATCTACATCTAGACAACACTCTCTCTATGGCCTACAACCAGCTCATCAGAGATTAAAATTTAGGAAAAGCTTCCTTGGGTCGATAGAAGACTTCAAACAATTTGAAAGCAGAGTGAACTATGGAAAGCTAAAAAGAACCAACACTGGATAGGACCAACAGAGGAGCTGGCACCTTGTCTGGAGAAAGCTGGGAAGTATGAATAGACTGTGCATGGGTACAACAAGATTCAGAGACACTCTGAATAAATTTGTTTTAGATTAAAAAGTAACAATTTCTTAACTGAAATACCTGTTTAACACTAGCCATTGATAATATTACAGTATTAAAATTCATACTGAATATTTTACAAGAGATGGTACATAAAGTGAAGGGTCATTATTAAATAACTGAATAACTGTATTACAATATAAAGTTCACAAATGTGCTTAATATGCTAATAATAATCATTAATATTCAAACAATATTCATATACATAATTTGTATTATTTGGATACAGAAATTATAATGTTTGGTGATACTTACTTTTCTTCTTTGAGATAAGCTGAGGGTAGCAAAATCATTAAACAAGGATGAACTAGGTGAAGTAAGAGGATCTGCAAAACAAATTTTACAAAAAACAAAATAAAAGATTTTGAGATTTTATTTATTTACATCCCACCTTTATTTTACAAATAACTCAAGGCAACCAACATAGCCAGCACATCTTTTTCTTTCTATTTACCCCACAACAACAACACTGTGAGGTGAGTTGTATATCTTCACAATAAAAGATTTTCTTTTTAAAACCCTGTAATCCCTTAATTCACAGTAATTTATGATAAACCTTTTTAGAATTATTATCATGTGCTGGGTATATATATCCCACTTAACTGGATTTTCATAAAGGTGCTTTATTGAGTAAGTTAGATTTGGCTAAAGTCACCAGAGCTCTCTAACTCATAACTCAAGAACAGACAAATGGAAACTAGGATTGCATATATAGGAGAGGGATTGTTTCACCTCTGAAGCTCCTTCTCACAAATGTGAATATAAGTAATTTCCTTATATTTGGAGTCTGGAAGCAGCTCAAAAAACAGAGTTTAATACTTTAAAAATCTTAATTTCTCTTTTTCAAAATCCATAAATCATCTCAGGTGGCCCCCATCCATTCTGAATTATTATCTCACTTACTTTGGTTTTTGCTATCCCAAATAATGAATATGCAATGTAATCAAAGTAATATGGCATACTCTTGCCATAATTTATGGTGATTATTAAGTTATAAAACGTAACGTCTTGACATAACAAGCTATAGTATGTAAACTCAAACAAACTACATGTCACTATTCTCTGCAGTATTTAAAGAGCTAGGAAACTGGCTACAATTGGATAATTGTTTTTTCTTCCTTTTTCCTTCTCACTGGATCACTCAGACTCTTTTTGAAATTAAGGAGCATATATATTGCAGAAAAAAATAAAGGCTTAGTGGGTTTTTTTCGTTTATTTTTAAGTACAGCTGAACTAAATAATAATGAAAACAAACCTAGAAATAAAACAAGATTTTTTCCAGCAAAATTAGATAGGCCTCTAATTAAATACGTGATTATTGATAGAGAAATAAATTATTGCTAAAACAAATATTCTAAAGAAGTAAGTTTCCACTGTCCCAAGTAAGACTAGTTCTTAATTTACCTGAGCCTTTTGACTACAATAAAATCATAACTATTTCATTTATTTTAGTTATTTTAAAAAAGACATGACTTTTGTAAACCTCCCATCAAGCACAATAGGCACAAAAGCTTCTGGGTGATGAAATTCTTTGTTGTGTCAAATTCCTTTAAATCTACGTCAGGAAATTACTAAAGATTGCATATAAAATATTATATGAATAATAGCTTCTTAGATTATAGTCAAGGAATTGTAAATAAAATGGTAACTTGGTGAAAATGTTCAATTACTCTTCTAAAAATTTGTTTTTACAAAAATCAAAAATATTGCTCAGTCTTTGGTAGTTTATTTGGCTGATAGCTTTTAGCATAGTTTCTGAAGAACTAGAGCAACTTTAGAACTTAATTGAATTCCTCTTATTAGCTACTGTATTTTTCAGAGTATAAGACGCACCTTTTCCCTCCTAAAGGGGGTGAAAAGTTGGGTGCATCTTAAATACCGAATGTAGCCCTGCCCACCCATTGGCCCCACCCTTTGGCCTCTTCCTCTCATCAATTTACCTCCTTGCAACAAGCAGAAACAGCCTGTTTAGCTTCAGCACAGCCTAATTAGCACAAGTTGATTGTCCCAACCCTCAGTTGTTTCAGGCTGCAGCTATTGGCCATTGTTTGTGCACGGGCCTTCACTGCTTGCAGCAAGGAGGTACTGTATTTCTCTGAGTATAAGACACACCTTTTTTCCCCAAAAAAGAGGGTGAAAATCAGAGTACGTCATACTCTGAATGTAGCCCCGCCCAGCCTCTCAAATGGAGATTTCAGAGGCTGAAAAAAGCTTCCTCCGAAAGCAGGT
>JANHFM010009089.1:190487-202440 GCA_032468115.1 Grayia smithii
AGGAAGGAAGGAAGGAAGGAAGGAAGGAAGGAAGGAAGGAAGGAAGGAAGGAAGGAAGGAAGGAAGGAAAGTTGGTTCTCTAGCCTTCCATCTTCATTAGTTCTCCCTTCATTTATACTTCTAAAGCCCTGCCCAAAACTTTCATGTCTTTGGAGGTAAAATGAATGAGTGATTTGCTTTTGCAGATAAAACAAAAACTATTTAGCTCTGAAAACAGAGGGTTTTATTTCCAAAGTGCATTTTTCTATCCCATTAGGGGTTCATACTCATGTATTTTGGACATTATGCGATCCAAAGTCAGGTTTTATTAAGCATTGCTTGTTTCAGCACACTATGGCAGAGACAGCAGAAGGAAAGCAACTTACAGTAACTTCTTACAATTTCGCTATTTCTAAATAGCTTCCCAATATCAAACGTTTGACAGACATAGACTGAGATATTTGTACCAGTCTATATTCTTAAAAAGCACATTCTTCCCATTACAGACTAAAGTTTACAGCCTCTGGATGGTACATTCTGTTAATTTGTCCCTAATATTGCTCAGATATCTCAATTCCCTGGCATAGACACTTTTATTTACATATCCACAGTTAGTTACATATCTTAAGATATATGCTCAGGCTTTCTAATTTGGCCTACTAATCCTGTTTGCTCCACATCTTCAGAAAGTCTTTACATTTCCAAAATTTTCCATAATTGGCAGGTTTCGAAGGATTGTTGCATATGATAGACTCCCCTTTCCCTATTTTTATTTGAAAATAAAAAGTGCTTGGAACAGATCACATCTTTCTCACACATTCTTGTGTAGACCATATCACTGTTGGTGCTCTCTGAGCTTGGCTGTTTTCTTGTAGACATTTCATTATCCAAACTAGGTAACATCATCAGTGCTAGGAAGGGAGCATCAAGGATCCCTCATTTCAGCCCTACAAATATTCTCCTTTACTGCAACACATCACTGTTGTCAGAAGTAAAAAAGTAAAATAATACAGTAATAATAATCCATTAAGTAACAAAAACAAATCCTATTTTGTTTTTCCATGTGAACTCTCCCAATCCTGGGATCTCTGGACCTTTTTATAATCCTTTACTTCTGATTCACCAAGAATTCACAACTTGGAAGCTACTTCAGCCAAAATAAACCTATTCAATACTTGAATTTAGCCAGAGCCCTTATTAAGAGAAAGTGCTACATTGCTTGTGCTTGTGCTACATAAGGAGAACCCAGAATAATTAAGTACAGAGTTTCATTTTTTTAAAAATGAAAACACTCAATATAATGTTCTTGGATTGAAAACATGAGTTTAGTCCAATTATTATCAGTGAAGTAAAAGCAATACATGAAAATTAAATGCTTCACTTCTACAATACCTACGTTACTGTTGAAGTGTGAAGTGGAGGGGGAGGGGGGAGACAGTGAAATAGGAAGTTTTTTTATTTTTTAAACAGATTCATTTAACTAACCATAGACTAAATAAGAAACAAGCAAAGGGAGAGCTTGCAAAAACCCTTCTCCTTATCCATCTCCCAGCATTTGGTCTTGTGATCAAAACACCACACAGAAGCAAAGAGATGGTCCACTCTCTTGTATGATGTTTAAGGATGAAGGAGGGAACATCTGTGAGGGAAATAGTTGCAATTACGTGCATTCCTGTTGCCTTAGGCTGCACAATTCTATTCTATAATTCTCTCCGCCAGCTGCTGGCTGGAGAATTCTGGGAGTTGAAATCCACAAGTCTTAAAGCTGCCAAGTTTGAAGACCTCTGCTATAATGCAACCTACATACAGTAGTGGGATTTACCGTATGTCTAACTAGATATAGACAGGATTATGGTGTTACTATCTCTATAAAACTTCCAAACACCAGTTAAGTGCAATCCAGATGTGCTAAATTACTATTTCTGTCATCCCCAGACAAGAAAAGATGTAATGTGTCTGGAGATCACCACATTATGGGAAAACTCATTTCAAAAATATCCCACAGAAAATCTGTATCTCTCATATAAGGTAGGTCTATTTTTTATTTCTGAAAATAATTTGGAGATGTAAATTACTGGTAACTGTTAGAATGCTGCAAAATATGGACCTTACTGTGCCATGTAACTAGTTAGCATATGATACATATTTTTTATTTATTCTTCCATTCAAATAACTGTCTTTTCTACAGCTTATTCCAGTCATTTTTAAAGTTACGGATTACAGGTGAAATAAATACCAGTAAATGAAATACTCTTCCCCAAAATGCACAAATCCATAAGATGTTTAAAGACATTTACGTATAAACAAACCTACAAACGATGTGGCTGTTACCTTCTTACCAATGATAGGAGAAACATAAGCTACAGTGACCCAAATGCTTGTCCATGCAGAATGATGTATTACTTTACTTCCTTCACTGCTTTTTCCAGTCAGTGACATATTACGGTAGTTTAGCAGATGCCCTGCTATCTTTTCTACTGGGATTCAAGTTTCCCTGCAATCTGGCCTAAAATACATGCTTTAGGTTATCCTAACCCCATTTAAGTCCAGACATGTTAATAAGACCTTTCTATTATCTTCTTCAACTAGATATCTCAATCACATTTTCTGCATAAATCAGAAATTAGTTTTTGTACAAACAAGATAGATGTTGTAAGTATGGTCCATTGGAATGGTCTAAGTTGACAATATTCAGACAAGTCAAATAGTTTGAATACTTCTGTGAGAAAAAACAAGAAACTTGCTATCAGACCCTGTTCCTTATAATCACCAAAGGGTGCCAAGATTAAGTAGTGTGGCAATCCACAATGACCACTACCAGCCAATTTGCAGAAGAACTGACTAAAGGGATTTTAAAGACATATTTGAAAGTTTTCCAATAGATTATATTTAGTAGACTGGATCAAATCTCACCACTCCAGAGATTTTGATAGGAAAAAATTACATCTTTAGGTAGTTAAGTATTTTTTTTTGTTGAGCTCAGGAGCAAATAAAGTAATTATCTGCATTTCTTTCATTAGCACTTACTTTAACAAATTAAAAGCACTTAACACTTTAACACAGCAGGTTCAGAAGAGAAGTCCAAGTAGCTAGTATGTGTTACACTCTTCACTAGGGAATATTTTTATGTTTTTTAAAAATGTTAAAATCTTTTTGCAACACAACCAATGTGAAACTTATAATGCTTGCATCAAAGCATATAATATACATAGCTCAATGGTAAATATCTACACCCTGCAAGAAAACTACATTCTGAAAAATCCATAACAGAAACAATCATGTACTCATAACTACAAACTGATCTCAAATCATAAAAAATTAAACAACAGATCATGGTCCCAGAAGGCAAGAACAAACTTCCCAAAATTTTAAATGTAGGTATACATCAAAGGTGAAAGAGAACCAAATACCCACTGCACATTTATACCACCTCAAAAGCTTTAGCAACGCTTTTGTGAAATGTAATACACACACATCTGTATTCTGCTAGCAAAATACCAAACAACACACATGCAACACCCATGCCTTCCTACATAAACTTTAGCCACAAAGTTAACCACCACATGTATTCTAACTTCCCCATAGCAAAGAAAAATCAAAAATTAGTGATAATTTAGCAAGCAAACTGGCTGGCATGAATCTGCAACCGTCTTTATATTCTATCTAGCCAAGTACTTAACTGCTTTCTTCTCAACACTCGACTGCCACATCATCTCATTTAATCTAAGCCAACAGCATCAGGAATATGACTTATTCCCTGCTGCTATATGTTAGCTAAATTGCACAAAAGCAGTTCAGCCATGGGCCACAAACAGATCATCACACTTAGAATAGGCAAAACACTCAAAACAATACTACCTGGAACAAATTGTATGATTTGTTCTGACCATGAAACAAAACTCCTTCTGAGCTAGGAATATAGTCTGCTGAAAGGTGTACTTTGCTGCTTCTGACCACTCCTTTTATCAGGAGTCAAAAGTTACCATAGCTTGTTGGAAAGTGGCTCTTCCTACAAAGGACAGCCTTGATTCTGTCAACACTATAGCTTAAGTACTCCCTATTCCTTAGCAGAAGAAAGCAATAGATAGGCAGGCCACAGTGAAAGGAGCCAGTAGAGAAAAATAATGGCTTTGCCCCATACACACACACACCACTCTTAAATCTGCTTCACTGAGTATTTGAACAAAGCTAAAATGTAGGATTAAATGTACTAATTTTATTCCAGTCTTGTTTTTTACTTAAATTAATCAGAACAGCATTTAATGATTAATTCTTCCAAAGGTCAGGGTTTTTTCAATCTTTTCCTATTATTTTATTGAAATAACTGTAATTATGGTTATAAATAAACTATCAGACCTGGAAGCAATCTTTTACACCCCCTTTCAGTGGGGATGTTACTTGGAACCCCGACATAAACCCTATTTCCTCCTTCTTCTACATACTTGTTTAAAATACACATACAATTGATCTCAATGCATCTCAAAAAACAGCTTTCTTACAGTTTGCTGAATATAATTATAGAAAGGTCCCACATGCTTTGGCAATAAGTCTACAAAATATATGAATATCATGACTAGACATCTTTTTTGAAGAACAAGACAATCCAGTGCTAGACTCACAAAAACTGAGTATAGCCATATTGTGCTACAAAGTAGTGTATGAGACTAGTTCGTCAACCCAAAAATGAAAAGCTGCCCTGTATCTAAAACAGAGATCATCATGGGAAAAAACTTTATCTATAGCAGCTTTTCAACCTGTTGCCAGATGGAATCAATGGGACTTCTACATAACATCCCTAGAAGCCACCAAGTCAGGAAACATTGCTCTACAAAAAGCAATAGGCTAAGGGATTTGTCTCATTGCTAATTATTTTTAGCCAGCCTGTTGCATACTTGAATATTGGAAAAATCCACCTAACAGACTGCAAGTACTCATCTTTTTAGACTCATACACACCAAGACATTTTTTTATCTTGAGAACTTTCAATTTTGTCTCAGAAACATAACTAAAAAGGTATAGCCTAATGTGTTAATATTTTTTTTGATAAAAACGTTTATAAATTTCTTGAAAATTTATTTACAAACCATGTGCTATTTAAAATTAACATTCCTTTTGAATCTGCAAGTATATTGCAATCAAATCATTGAATGATTATTTCAAATTTCCCCTAGAAAACACATAGCTGAATCCAATATGTGATGCTAACAGGAAAAGGAACAACAGAATAGAGAATTATGTGATTCATACTATTTTTTCATAATATAATTTTTGTAGATATCGAAGCAACAATACATTGTACATGTTAAAAGCATACAATTAAATGCCTCAATTTCATATCCAGCAAACTCAAACCAGTTTTGCAATCCCTTCAAGTCCAAATTTATCCAGCTATAAGGCAAACATTATCACCCATATTACAGATGCAGTTAAGACACAATGATTCACTTAAGATCATCCAATGACTTCATAGCAGGAGCAACATTTAAAGCACAGGTGTCAAACTCGTGCCGTCACATTGTTGTCACGTGACATTTCACAATGTTTTTCCCCTTCACCCCTGGGGTAGGTGTGGCCTGTGCCCAACACATCTGGCCCATGGGCCACCAGTTTGACACCCCTGATTTAAAAGATGTCCTAGTCCTGAGGTGGGCAATGATGGCTCTTTCAAGTCCTGTGGACTTCAACTCCCAGAATTCTTGAGCCAACCATGCTAGCACAGGAATTCTGGGAATTGAAGTCCACAAGTCATAAAAGAGCAATAATTGCCCACCCCTGTCCTAGTCTAAAGTTCATTCTATTAACTATTTACTATAATAATTCTATTATTTTAACAGGCCTTTTAAACTGAAGAATCAATAGAAGAGAATACATGTAGGCCTGGGCTGAACTATGGCATCCTTGCAGTCATTTCATTACCCATCTAAGTAACACCAATAGTGTTAGTATGGGTTTTCTCCTTGGTAATTCCTTTATTAAAGGTAAAGGTGAAAATTTTCCCTGTCTAGTTGTTTCAGATTCTAGGCGAGGTGCTCATCTCTATTTCTTAGCTAAGGGAGCCAGCGTTGTCCAAAACATTTTTGTGGTCATGTGGTCAATATGACCTATACGCTGAGGCAATGCTGTTACCTTCCCACTGAAATGGTACCTATTTATCTACTCACATTTGCATGCTTTCAAACTGCTAAGTGGGTAGGAGCTGAGGCAAGAATGGGAGTTCACCCCATTGCACGGTGCTCAGGTCTCAAACCCCAGCTGTCAGGTTTCCAACTGACAAGCTCAGCGTCTTTAATTGCTGAGCCATTCTGCCCTGTTTTTATTGGAGTATTTTCTGTTAGCAAGTGAACAATCAAACCGACAAACAATCAAGCAGGCAAACAATACCCTAATCAAGGAACTACCAAAGGGAAAACCACTCCAACCAATACTGAAACTGCACTTACTAGGCCTGTTGATGTTACCTAGTCAATAATGAAATGTCTGCAAGAAACTAAGATCAGAGAGCCACTAAGGACTCCACAAATTGAGATATTCCAGAAATTGTAATTTTATTAGATTAACAAATCTATCTTTTTCTGATTATTTGATAGCTACAATTATTTCCACATATTGTCTCTAAGTTTTTTAAGAAAAATTTGACCAAAAAAATTGAGGATTTATACCAGTATTTTCTTCTATGCATAACACACATAAGGAAATGTATATTAAAAGTCTCTTGTTTTTACAACCAACCTATCTGGAAGTTCAAAAAAGCAGCTTTGTAGTATACATAAACTCCCTTCTTCCTTTTACGGTGGGAAGCTGCTCTAGATCAAAGCATTTAACAAATAAAAGTTAGAACTTGATTAGAAGCTGTAAGGAGTAAAGAAAAATTATCTACAGGAAAGTCCCAACAAGTTGTCAAAAGCTACACTTCAAAAGATATTCAACAAATGCTGTTGATGTTTTTCCCCAGACTGTTGACAATTTAGCACTAAAGTATTTTTCATCTGAAATATTCAGAAGATTCTACCGTTTTCTAATGAGGGGAGAGGGAGAGAGAGAGAGAGAGAGAGAAGCCAGATCAATTTAGGCTTCCCTCAAGCAGCGTTTTCGCACTGTTTAATATAATTAGACATAGACCCTTGAAGGGGGAAAAAAATGACAAAACCTAAGGGATGGAGTTAAGATAAGGGTGTACAGATTAGACATGGCTTTGGCCTGTACTTTTAAATCTCCATTTATGCCACACAGCATGAGCATCCTTAGCCCCCATATCTCCTTTCTAGCTATATAAATAAATATTTATGTGAAAATATCTACAGACCCCTCACATGCTGGGCATAAATTGTTTCAACTTCTACCCTCAAAAAGACGCTATAGGGCACCGCACACCAAAACAACTAGACACAAGGACATTTTTTTTCCCCGGAATGCCATCACTCTGCTTAACAACTAATTCCCACAACACTGTCAAACAATTTACTGAGACTGTATTACTATTATTCTTCTCTTCCTTACTAGTATCTATTTCTTCCCCCTTATTACTATAACCATGTTGCTTGTATCTTTCAATCATATTGTTTTTGTGTCCTAGTACGATTTGATAGCTTATTAGTAACCTTGACTATCACTAAGTGTTGCATCTTTCTATTCTTGATGAATGTATTTTATTCTCCTTATGTACACTGAGAGCATATACACCAAAGACAAATTCCTTGTGTGTCCAATCACACTTGGCCAATAAAGAATTCTACTCTATTCTAAATAAAAAAGCAATAGGCAGTGTGTACCTACATGCACACAACCTCCACCACACCCCTTTTTACTATTTCTTGACAGGCTGCCGCACGTTCATCTCCCAATCAGAATTTACCACAGGGAAGGAGGAGTAGGGGGCCAATACTAGCAGCTTTTTTCCCTTACTCCGTTCAAACGTTTTACTTTCAGCTCCGCGGGGTTCAATCCCCCTTCAAAGCCCCCGAAGGAAACAGCCCTATCAAACCACCGCCGCCCACCATCTTCCGGAGCCACCGTCTCCGAGAGACGCTTCTAATATCTCCGCTTCCTCTGGAAGGAAGCCGCGCAGCCCAGGCCTGAGACCAGAGGCCCCATAACCCAACCCCCGTTTCTCGTCCCGCCGCCTATCCCCCCACCCCACCCCTCTTCGCCTACCGGAGGCTTTCCCCCGTCCCACACTCACTGGCCAGCCGGGGTCCGTCCAGCCCCCCGCCGCCGCCTGCTCCTCCGCCTCCTCCCAGCAGTTCGGGGGGTTTCTTAGGCCCCGCTCCAGGCGCCGCTACCCCGTGTCCTGGATAGCCAGCGCTACCGCCGTGCCCCGGCGAGGCGGCCACGGCGACGGAAGGAGCAGCGGGGCCAGGAGGGAGCCCAAGCGGAAGCCCACCGAGGGCGACAGGCGGCGGAGGGCCGGGACAGGAGGCGGAAGCTCCGCTGGGCTCCTCGTGCAGGAACTGGCATTCCTCGCCGTAAAAGCACGTCTTGTCCTTGGCGTAGTAGCGGCAGAACTTGAGCTTCAGCCCGCCGGGGGCCGCTACCGCCGCCGGAACTCCCGGCCCGGGGGGCGGCCCTACTACCGCCGCCGCGGGAGCCACCGGAGAGGAGCAGGGGAGGCCGCCACTGTTCATGGCGGCGACGGCTGCTACAGCAGCAGCAGCGAGGCCGCCTCAGAAGGCACGGCCGCTGCCGGCCACCGCCGCACCATGGGAGGCAGGCGGGGAGCGGGCGCAGCAGCCGTCCCACGGCCGCCGCTGTCACTGCCGGAGTTCCGGGAACGAGAGAGGAAAGGGGGAGGGCGCTTGTGCTTCTCTTAAAGGGGTCAAGCAAGCCCGGCGGGGGAGAAGAGGCTAAAGGAGAGCCGTGGAGAGGGGGGGGGAATCGGGGCCTTCCGTCAGGCGCTGAAGGGTCCCGGAGGCAGCGGCAACGGCGGGATTGTTTATTCCATTTTCCTCTTCCTGAGCTGTCTCCTCAATGCGCCTGCGCCACAGTGAGGCCCTCTGGGTAATCCAGGCCCGGAGGAAGCGAAGGGGCTGATGGAGGCCTGGCCCAGCTCTGGCGGGTGGGGCGGTGGGCAGCCAGGGAGTGGGCGTTTGCTTGTGGCAGACTCCGTCTACTTTTTGCCTTTCGCAGGCGGGAAAGAAGCGCAGCGGCTTTTCCTAAATCTTTTCCTGTGTATATAAATCCTCTCCTGCCCCCCCCCCCGCGCCATCACCGTAGTGTATAATATGCATGCATGGAATATTTGTATCGTGGATATACATACATTCACGTAAACCGTGCCCGTCGTTTCTGTTACAGTGCAATTCTCTTCGGTTTTATATGGAAATAAATCTGATGGCGAACAGTGAGGCTTGGTTGCATATATGTACCTCGCAATGCCAGCCTGCTCAAAATTAATACTACCTAAAAGTACTAAAAAAAGAAACTTCACTCCTATAGTTACTTTGAACATTGCTTTTGCTTGAGAACTTACACACACACACAAATATGGATTTTCAAACCACAGTTCTTATAACAGAGATCAGTTAATTATAAAAAAAAGTTGGTGTGTACATTTTAAAAATATGGAAGGATAAATATAATTTTGAAAAGCTGGGTAAAAAAGATTAATGGGAAAATACTTCTTTGAAATAAGGAAATGACAAGAAAAAGCTGAGTATCCTTCTTCTCCCTCCCCCCCATCATTCTTTCTTGGGATACCCTTATTCAGGCTGGTGCATGTGGATTTCATTACTTGCCCAAGGTAGGTTGATAGCTCCTGGGCGGATTCTCAAAAAGGTAATACATCTGGCCATCTTTTTGTAAAGCATACTGGGTACGTGTACCTGATTTTTGTGTAATGGATGAAAAGAATAAAGTTAGCACATGTATACAGTACTTCCTTTCTAAATGTTACATCTCAATATAATAAATATATTCATGAGGTAACATATTAATAATAGCAGTCCATCAAATAGATTCATTTAAATATAATTAAGGAGAACAAACAAATCAATTATACACATAATTAATAATTACCATTATTTTAGTAAGTTCACAAACATGAAACAAACCTTTGGAAAGAAGAATATAAAATCAATAATCATAAAACAAATTCAAAAATAAAGTATCTCCCAATAAACCACAAAGTAACCAAATATGCAGGAAATTTCTTCAATTACATTAATATTTGTCATCCTCGAGTTCTTGGATATTCCAAAGTACTGAATTAAAAAAGAAATTTACTGAAATATAATTCTTAATGTTTCAACTGTCAATTTTCATTGTTGCTGTTATAAATGTTATAGCTATGAAATCAACAGAAAAGCAATATTGTCCCAGGAAGAAGCATTTTTTCTATTTATTGTTTGCAACCTGATTGAACTCTAAATGTATACATCAGATTCAGATGTCCAGATTGGGTAGGCTTAGAAAATTAATTTAAGTTTGAGCAAAACAATAACATTATTTGTTAATTTGTTTGTGAGAATTTTTGTGGCCACACACTCATTCTCAATGACCTTGGACAGCTTGCAAAAATAAAATACAATATGCAACCAATAAAACAATCAACCCACCTACCCTCTGACAACAACAATCAATCAGATAGGTCACTTGATGGACTCCACCCAACTCGGTTCCCCAGGCCCGTTGGCAATACCAGGTTTTTGGATCATCGTGAAAGAGTGGCAATGTAGGGGCAAAGTAATCTCCGCAGGGATAATGTTCCAAAGGGAGGGAACCACTTAGAGAAGGCCTGTCTTCTGGGTCCTACCAGATATATCTCCTTGGGAGAGGGGACCCACAAAATTCCCTGCCTTCTGCTCTAGTGGGACGGATGGATGTACTATAACTGTGAGAAGACAGCCCTTCAGAGTACCTGGTCCCAAGCCATATATAATAAGATACTAAAATGCATCATGTTATCCCTCCAGATTGGCACAAGTGTACAATAAAGCAAGAGTAGATGAGTACACGTTTTAAAATACTATGATTATTTCCTATGTTTCAATCAATCAAAGGCTGCTGATTGAAAAAGGTCTTGAAGTTGAAATGTTTATAAAATAGGTGAGATTCCTTGGCAAAGCTATTCCACATTTAAGAATGATAACTGGCTTTGTTTGAAAGGGCACTCAGAGCTTCTGTAGACTTTGAGGTTTATAAAGATTATTTATTTATATATCGCATTGAGAGACTGCCCATCTCCTTCATAGAGTGACAAACAGGCAAAAACTAAAAGCTAAATAATAATAATAATAATAACAGATAAAACAAGAATAAAATAATTCAGAATTAAAAAAGGAAAGGAAGGGCCTTTAGACCTTTAACCAGCCCCATATTATGTGTTTCTCTATGGGTCCGAAGCAAACCAGATCGTCAAGCATTCCTGAAAGGCCAGGACAGTGGAGACCTGCTTCACCTCTGGTGGAGGAATGTTCCAGATGGTTTAAAAAGGCTCTTTTCCTGGGTTCCACCCGTCACAATTCTCTGACTGATGGCATCAGCAGTATATCTTCCCTGCCTGACTGGGTAGGATGGATTGATGTAATGAGGCAAAGAAAGATCTACAGGTAATCAGGCCTCATGCCATGATGCTGGTTTGCTTCCTGGCCCACTTCATGTTATTGATTATTACTGTGGTTTCTAGGCTTCCATCTTTTTGTCTGTTGACAAGTACCTCTAAAAATGGTAATTGTATGTCTTGGAAGATGGAGTTCAGTATGGTATGAAAGTCTTTCGGTGCATTTCTCTTGATGATGACAAACGTGACATCCAGGTACCAGCACCAAAATTTACGTGTGTAGTTCTGAAATGCACATTGTTCTACTTCACTGTTTCTGCAATGACTCCTGTTATTGGGAATCCCATGGGTGTCAGCTGTTGGAAGAAATTTCCTTCTAGGTTCAGCCTCAAATGAGGGGAATAGACACTGGAAACATGGAGACTGCTTGGAAAGATGGTTTAATGGTGGTCAGGATCACATGGTTTGAGTTCCTGAGCA
>JANHFM010009089.1:254638-266835 GCA_032468115.1 Grayia smithii
GGGGTGGGAATGGAGATTTTGCAGTATCCTTCCCCTGCCACACCCACTAAGCCACACCATGCCCACCAAGCCACGCCTACAGAACCGGTAGTAAAAAAATTTAGATTTCACCACTGATCCTATCCATGGAATCAACAGGAAAGGTCTCTTCCACCTCCATTCATTACATCAGGGAGTATGAGTTTGACTTTACTTTTTCATCCCATGAAATTCAATGGGGCTTTTGAAAGAACAGGCTCAGATTGATCAGATTCACAAATGAATAACCGAATTGTGATTTGTTTAGCTTAAGACTCAACCTATGCTAATCCTGGTAACTGTGGTTTATTCAGCAAGCCTTGACTAAGCAAATTAGTTATGAACCTAGTCAAAAGCTAGAAGAAGTCTGGTGACATAAACAAAAGGGACAGAAGTTATAAAATGTACTAGTTTTGGAGAAAACGTCAGCTACACTTTCTTTGATTTTTATGGCCTTAAGTACATTTTTTTCATTACAGTCATGTATTGATTAATTTAGCTCTAGGACAGTTTTGTATCTGACATAATTTAAAGCTGAATAAAAAAGTTAGGGAAGTTTTCTCCAGATATCTTCTTCACCAACATTTTCTTAATCGCAGGACCCTGCATTACTGATGAGAGCAAAAAGCAAACTGCCATCAAAGTTAACTCTTTTACTTGATTTCATGTTTCTGTTCCTAATACAACAAAGATTACATTATGGATGGATATAATGTAAGCTTTACATAGAGTCTGTCTAGATTCCCTAAAAAGCTCTTTTCCTCATCCCACCAAAATTTGAGGCACTTTTGGAAGGGCTCTTTCCAATGGCTTAGCCAAATTATGTGAACAATCTAAGATAAATTAAGAGTTGATTTTCATTGCAGCCTCATTCACCGATTTTTTTACTTAAGTTTAAAAATATCAGACATATTTTCCCACATAGTCTTCTTTTTTCAATAGCAGAAAAATATGCAAGGAGAAAAGGACAGAATAGAAACTGATTGGTTTTCCATCGGTAGCATTAAGGATCACCTTTTCCAGAAGTGCTCTTCAGCTAACTCCCTCCCCTCTTCCTTTTTTTAAATTCTTTCTTCCTAGGCTTAAAGTACATTTTAGCTTCTATGACCTTTCTGGTAATGTTTTTATTTATGCCTATTCTTCGCAGCCTTAAGCATATAGTGCAAAAAGGCAGAATAAATTGCAACCAAATCATTATAAATTGCTTCCTAAGTTGCCACCCGTGCTGGCTTTCTATCTGCAGGGAGCTTATAACTTAGAGGAGTTGTCCAAATTAGGTTGAGATAGTATTAAACTTCCTATCACCATATTCTGCCTATGGTACAGCAGGGTTGAAATGCTACTATTTCAGCTCTCAAAACTTGGCGGTTGAGTTGTGCTCCCACCTTGGGTACCCATCCTTTAAAATGAGTTCAGCTGACATCAATAGGATTTCCTTCCTGGGAAATGAGTTTAGGTCCAGGATGTCATAAAAGCAAAGGAAACAACCTGGAACATCTTTCTTGGAGGGAGGCACTTACCCTGGGGGAAGGAGTTCCCAGACTCTAATTTCTAGTTAGTTGTGGATCTTTGACCAGTCGTTAAAGATCAGATGGAATTGAAATGTTGGAAAATGAGCGACAAATAATTCATTTCTATATCAAATGTTGTTGCTGTTGTTGTTGTTTACAGGGATGGCAAGGCTGATAGGACCTTAAGAGAGTTGTAGCCTGCTAGTTTTGCCATTATGGAATTATAAGATAAATATTTGTCTGATTTAGAATAAGGAAGTTGAATTTGTTGTACAAAGAATGTACAATGCATGGAATCAAGGTAAACATGGATGTTTATGCTTTTCATTAATCATTTTCAATTTCACATAATGCAAAAGAAGTCAGACATATTGCAGATGTAGCTGTTTAATCTGATTTACTGAATCATCACATTTTCTCTTTTTGCACAATGTATTAACAGATTGATTAAATAGGCTAGCTAGGTTTATACAACTCACTACTGCTACTACCCCGCTGCCCAAAAGCAAGTTTGATCGACATGAAAGAATTTTAGCATTTTACTGCAAACGCAAAACTACTGTGGCTTTACTTAACTATAAATTTAATATGTAAAATACCCAAGCTGGTTAAGAGTACTGTGTGAACACAGCTAACAATTATCCAGTGGGATCACACAATTATCCCCAGGGGATCATAGTTTGAGAAGAGTAATGAGTTCGAGTCCCACCTCAGCCATGAAAGCCAGCTGGGAGACTTTGGGCCCGTCACCATCTCTCAACCCAACTCACCTCACAGGGCTGTTGTTGTTGTTGGGAAAATAGGAGGAAGGAATGTTGATTATGTTTGCCATCTTGAGTTATATCAGGGGTGAAATCCAGCAGATTCTGACAGGTTCTGGAGAACCGGTAGCGGAAATTTTGAGTAGTTCAGAGAACCTCTGGCTGGCCCCAGAGTGGGGTGGGAATGGAGATTTTGCAGTATCCTTCCCCTGCCACACCCACCAAGCCAAGCCACATCTGCCAAGCCACGCCCACAGAACTGGTAGTAAAAAAAATTGGATTTCACCACTGGACTATATAATGGAGAAGCGAAGAGATCAATCCAGGGGAAGAATGCAATTACAAACTTGGGCAAGGTCATGAAGAACATTTCTGTGACAAAGTTAGAATTGTTAAAGAAAATGTTTCTTTCAGTGAAAATAGGCAGCTGGATGAAAGCTGGATATTGAAAAGGAACAAGAGAAAGAAAATAAAAGCTTCTGAATTATAGGTTTAACGTTAGTTATGTAAAATATCATGGATTAGAAGAAGAACTAGCTAATTATGTGACTGTAAGGTGTAAGTAAGGTGACCAACTTTTTTACAATGAGAAGGAGGACACGAATAAATTGAAGAAAAAAAATATCGTAAATAAAAGAAACTGAAACAATAACATAAGTGAATAAACTTGTAAATAAAATTATACACATTTGAAAATTATTAAATAGATAATGAATTAATAAAATGTGAATTATTGTGCTCACCTGTTATATACACTGTAATTTTGACTGAGAAAGAAGTGAGTCTAATGCGTGCATGTGTGCCGTGTCGTGTTTCGGTAAGAAGTAAACAAAGCCACTTGCGTGCAGCACACTCTTGCACGCGGTGCACTCTCTCAAAACAATTCTCCTGTGCAGAGCGCATGCATCTCATAATTGCATCTTGCCACACTGTACCCATCCTTGACGAATCGTCATATCAAATACATCACATCACACGCAACGGATTGGATCGGCATCGATCGAATACAGAGATTTATAGATTAGTCTTCAAATATCAAAAAGGAGGACATGTAGGAGGACACTTTTTGAGAGAGGACAGAACTTAACAAAAGAAGGACTGCCCTCCCTAAAGGAGGATGATTGGATACCTTATTGTAAGTGGATGATGGACTTTAACATACTTTGTCAAATTGGGGAATTACAAAAAGGGGAAGACAGCAGAAAATAATGATGAATGGGATAAGGGAAATCAACAAATTATTTTTGGAGATTTACAGATTATATCGGAGCCAGGCTGAGATGTTACTTTAGGCGTTGGTCAATAGCAGGAGTTTTCAAACCACAGGCTATAGAAATTTTAATTTAAAAATATCTCATAAATCTTGATCAGCAGGCAAAGTTTTAGTAATAGAAATTTGACTGTTTACATCTGAACTGTTTATTTCCCTGTGATGTCTCAAGGAACCTCAACAGCTTGAAAGATCTTGGTCTCTTTGTTCACCACTGGCCATCCCAATTTTTTCTTTTTTTATATACTTTATTAAAATTGTACAAAAGCTAAAATATAAAATGCAAACCAACAAAATATTAAGAAGGAAAAAGATAGGGTAAGGGAAGGTGCAAAGAAAGTAAAACAAAAAGAAATAAAGAATTCAACTTTCAAGGTAGTTATAAATATATAATGCATTGAACTTTTGATCTAAAATTCAGTAATATCTGTATTTCTATCATAAACACTTCTATTTGTCAATCTTAAAATTATTGTAGCATTTCAGTTTCTAATAAGTCAAAAAGCAATTTCCATGTGGAAAAAAAGTTAGACATTTTTTTAAAAAAATAAATAAAAGTAGTAAATTTTGCCATCTCAGTCATTTCCATTATCTTCACCATCCATTCTTCCATGGATTGTTGGACTCTGCAAGTCTTTCCATCTCTGAGCATACAAAAATCTTGCTGCAGTTATCATCTATAGAAACTTTTTTTCTTTAACTGCTTATCCCTGAAACCTAACTGGTCATTTCAATTGAATGGCATTGAAGATCACATTTACTGTATGTCCCAAATGCAATTTCCAGCCAGGATGTGAAATGGGAATTATAAGAGTTGCACTCAATAGATTTGGGGATATTGGGAAACTGCCAGCCAGGCTGGAAGGAGGGTCAAGCAAGGACCTAGCTTAGAATCTTCACTCAGCCACAAGCAGGATAAACTTAACTTCCCCCATGATCCATGAAGCTTTATCTGGTTGTTCCCAGGGGAAGGCAAGTGGTCTGGCAAGGCTGGGATAGGAGCAGAGCAATGAGGGGCATATTCAGCTCTATTCCCTTGCATCATTTGCCAAATTTAATTAAACTGCTCCAAGCTCCATTAGGGGTGAATATAGAATATAGATCCTGATATCCTACACTATATGTAAGTAGGATAATGGGCTAAGAAAATGATGACAGTAAATAGATTTATTTATTTTTTAAAAAACCTTTATAAGAAAATCTAGTTACGTGCAACTTACCTGTTTTTCAAGATAACGGGTTGGTTTTGGAGTAGAGAGAGAAAGCAGCATGATTCTTTTAGAAGTGGCAAATTGAAGATGACATACGTTCTTTAGTCTTTTAGAGATATGTCATATAATGACTTACATTAGGAGTAATAAATGGATTCACTCTTTCCCCCTAAGGTGTCTTTCAAAACTGTCTATTGGAACAATTTCTCAAGCCTATGTTGATAAATTGGAAGCAGCACAGTTTGGAAGCAGAAGCAGCCAACAAAAATACCCATTCATTTCTTTTCTGTGTTTAAAGAAGAGCAACCTAGAAATATGAACAGGCCAATCCATAAAAAGCACTGTATACTAATAAGGTAACAGAAAGAAAAGGGACAGTTTTACTACTAATTTGAAGAGTCACCTTGGACAATGAGTAAATAAATAAATAAATGTGTTTAAGTGTATTGATTAAATATTTGGTACACAGCAGCCATTCAAACAACCTTTAAATGGGATGAAAAGTAGCTTCTGCTGCTGTTTGTGTCTGAGTTCACATACCATGCTGAGCCAAAAGGTGATTCATTTGTCTTTGGTTTAATGGCTTGCAACACGAAACAAGGCTTACTTCAGGGATGGCTGGGTCTGCAGCTACATGGTGCCTATATCCCCTCTTTGCAGCCTTCTGTCCATGCTTCCTGTTTTGAGAGTAAGTGTATTATACCCCTCCTGCGGATGAATGGATTTTATTCTCCTGAGTATGTCTCTCAGTTTTATGTTATTATAATATATGGTTTTATTTTTAAATTAGATTTGTATTGGTATTTATCTCAATTGTGCATTGGGGAGCTGAGAGTTGGCCGACTAGAGTGGCTGACAGTTTTAAGCCCATAAGTAGTAAAAAAAAAAAAAAAAAAAGAAATTAGTTAAAAACTTAAATTAGTAAAAAGTAGCTTTTTAAAAATCAGTACTAAATTAAATTAGTACTATTAATAAATAATTTTTAAATTAAATTTTAAAAAGCACTTTTTAAATGAGTAAAGGTAAAGGTTCCCCTCGCATATATGTGCTAGTCGTTCCCGACTCTAGGGGGTGGTGCTCATCTCCGTTTCAAAGCTGAAGAGCCAGTGCTGTCCAAAAACGTCTCCGTGATTACGTGGCCAGCATGATTAAATTGCCAAAGGCGTACAGAACACTGTTACCTTCCCACCAAAAGTGGTCCCTATTTTTCTACTTGCATTTTTTACGTGCTTTTGAACTGCTAGGTTGGGAGAAGCTAGGACAAGTAATGGGAGCTCACTCCGTTAGGCAGCACTAGGGATTTGAACCGCGGAACTGCAGACCTTTCGATCGACAAGCTCAGCATCTTAGCCACTGAGCCACCACGTCCCTAAGTCACTGTGCTTTGCATCTTTTATTGAGTAGACACAGGATTGCAACGTATTGAAGAAGGACAACGCCCCTCTGGGAGGACAAACAATTTTCAGATATAAGGAAAGATACCTCCTAATTAATTTCAGAAGCATTGTACTTCAAATAGCAGAAGTTTGACGGTCAAAGATTGATATCTAAAGGTTCAAGAATCTGCTAGTCACTTGACCCATTCTAGCCGTATGCCTTAAAACAAACACAGCTGCCAGTTTGGGAAACCCAGCCAGGAAGTGCAGCTGCCAGAAAATCATATGAGCTTGTGTGTAAGGAGGTTTCTAAAATACTTGAAACCGCAGATTCCCTTAACCACAGAAACAGAAACTATCTGTACCACTTGGGTTATTTTGTCCCGTGTGGCATCTAGTTCTCTTTTCCCAGGAGGCCAGTCAGGCAATCTTTACTGTTGTGTTTTCATTGATTTAGAAGTAATGATATTCAAGTCATATAAATAGACAAATAACTAGAAAAGAGTAAGAGCAATTTTGATGGCACACAATAAGAACATATTGGAATTGGTAAATTCCATCCATCAGAGGTACTTCCTGTGAGGTAAATGTGTGCAGAATTGTAGCCTAAAGGGCAAAGAGGTGTTAATCAACCCTAATAAAAAAAGAAGCAAATAGAAAACCCACCCAAAGAACAGGAAATACTGAAGGCTGTTCCTAAAATAACACAGGCAGCAATGAAAATGTTATGATGAAAATATTCAGAAAGTAGCACACCCTCTCCAGTGGTTTAACTGGCAGCATAATCCTGAACATGTGAAAGAACAGGTTTGATCATTGTAATTAACAAGTTCAGCACGAATGTACGAGGCATGTTTGCACCTACATTGGCCTCTCTGATTGTAAAACTACCTCAGAATGTAAATCTATATTCACAAAAAATTAAATAGTGAAATGAAATAATATAGAGAGACATATAGTGCTTCAATAATCAAAGATCTTGGCCTTGATCTGCAAACAGACTCCCACTACTGCCCTCTAAAACAGAATTTCTCAAAATTGACAGCTTTAAAATATATGGACTGCAACTCCCAAAATTGTTGGCTGGGAAATTCTGGACACATCTTAAATTTGCCAGGTTTGAGAAATACTTGCTCTAAAATCTGAATTTTAGGAATCCCTCATGATGCTTCGTATGAAGCCTAATGGAGTGCCTTATCTCACCTCAAGCCCTCTGAATTACTGGCATATGGCCAAGGCCAGATTGTTGAATTTTTACATGCCCTAAGTCATGAGATGTGTCTCCTTAACAGCCTGTGTATGAACTCTAGTTGTGATTTATCTAGTAAACTACTATATTATAGATAAATAAAAATGAATTTATATCACCTGAGTGGCTATCCCTTTTTCTTTTTTTTTTTGCTTCCAGGACTTTCATTCTTTCCTTCTCTTTAGTTCACTGTTTTCTCAATCTTGGCAAAAAATTCTAGATGTCCACACATCGTAACATTGCCAAGGTTGAGGAACGTTGCTCTTCCATCTTCCCACTTGTTTAGTTACCTGGCCTCCAGTGCTCTCAGTAACATTTGATCTTAGATTGAAGGAAAGATTGGATTTTCTCACAGGGAATCTACCAACAGAATTCTGCATTCTGAATGTCCAGTCTTATGTTGGCTTCTCTCTTTTAAAAGAGTACTAGACCTGTTTCTTTAGCATCTTTTTAAAAAAGCAATCAAAGCAGGAAAAAGAACCATACTTTCCGGTTATGTGTTGCCAGGCCAGTCCTAAATGAGTACATTACAAATTCTCTGCTGCTGCTTCCAAGAAGCTTTGTGTGAAGCTAGTTTTTCTTCTTCTATGCCACTTTGCCCTACCACAGGCTACTTTCTGGTACTGCTGGACATGGCTATTAGCATTACCGTTTCCATGGAATGTATTAAAGTTTGGGTAAAATTGGAAAGAATTCCTTCCTTTTATCTCAGTCTGGGGAAGAGGAGGAGTGAAATGGCATCTGACATTGCTAAACATCAGACATTGATGTTATCAATGCCCCACATACACACAAACACACACTACAGCTGTGGATTGTTTTGGGGGCTACTGTATTTCTAAAACTGGCTCTACAGCTGTTCTGGAAAAATACTAAATCCACATCCAACAGTCTTTGGCGCTACTGTATTTCTCCACCTGGCTCTACAGCTAGTTTGGAAAAATACTAAATCCACATCCAAAACTAACTTCACTGACAGGTTGGTAGAGCAATAGAGGCTCATGGGATGAGGTTCATCAATCTACCTTACTCTTTCTCTGCTCTACTGTTCTGTTGGCTGAGTTCTTTATGAACAGAAGTTTAGTGCTCTTTCAAAAGAGTGGTAGGCTCATGTTCAGCGATAGTTCAAGTCATACATCATTAGCAAGATGAACTAGATACATTCACTCTTAATAATGGTTCAGAATGACAACTGAGTTACGACCCATCATCAAAGTTACCATTGCCATACCATTTCCACAGTCACATGATCACAATTTGGATACTTGGCAACCAGTTTGCATTTACAATGGTTGCAACGTCTTGAAGTACTGGGATCACAATTTGTGACTTTCATAGGTGGCTTCCAACGGAATAATGGAGTTGGAAGGGACTTTGTCCAACCCTATTAAAGCAGGAGACCCTATACCAACCCTATTCAAGCAGGAGACCCTATACCACTTCCTTACTAAGTGCTGAACAAGAACATGCTTTGCACGCTGCGCACACTCATGTGCCATCCACGCTAACGC
The DNA here is from genome assembly GCA_032468115.1 of Grayia smithii. Taxonomy (NCBI): domain Eukaryota; kingdom Metazoa; phylum Chordata; class Lepidosauria; order Squamata; family Grayiidae; genus Grayia; species Grayia smithii. The sequence goes on from JANHFM010009089.1 coordinate 263,546, forward strand.
GCAGCTCCTCCCCATGTGGGTCCAGTCACATGATGACTCACTTAACAACCACATTGCTTAGCAACTGAAATTGCAGTTCCATGATCATAAGTCAAGGACTACCTGTACTCATCCAAACCTGGCTCAACAACACTACATGTTAAGCATAGGAATTGATTTTTTTTTTTACATTAGCAGATGATAAAATATGGAAGAGAAACAAAGCCAGAGAAATCTGTCAATGATCACCTTCAAAATTGTCCAGCACTAAAACTGAAAACACACCACTGCTAATAGTCTAACAAAGCCAACTAACAAAACTAATTGGTGACCAGGACTTTTTCATTTTTTAACAATTGTCCTTTTCTTTTTTTTAATAGTTGGGCACATTTTCAGGCAAATCACTGGAATGGGAATGCAATGCCACTCCTGATTTATATTTTCTAAGAATTTATGTATAAACCAGCTGGGGTAGTGGTTAAAGGCATCAGATTAGGAAATGGAAGGCCATGAATGCTAGTCCCATGTTAGGTATAAACATGGGATTAACTGACTTTGGGTCAGTCATTCCTTCCCAGTCATGGGAAGGAGTTAATGGCAAACCACTTCCAAGATCATGTCAAGAAAACTTCAGGAACTAGTTCAGGTAGTTGTCAGGGTCAAGACTGACTTGGAAGCATCAAATTTTAAAAAATCATATAGGCTATTTAGTTGATGTTACAAACTCATATTACAGCACCATGGCGGCCTTCTGTTTAACTAAGCCCATTTCTGATTTCTGATAATCCTTTCTGTGTGAATTCTTGGTAAAAGAATGTTTTATTAGAAAAAACAGTCAGCATAATTGCAGTTATTTAAACTGCGTTATTTATTATTTAAAATAACTGCACTTATTTTAACTGCGTTAAACTGCGTTTCTGTGTTGGCAGAACAAACACAAACCTGTGTAGTTTAACACGTTAGCAAAAAAAAAATGCTTCAAACAACTATTAATGAGAATTGTCTTCCATTATTCTCCACAAAATAGAAGCATGTTCATTTGAGGTAAGTTGGTATTTTCTGGTCTCATTAAAATAAGGTATAAATGTGACAATAATCCTTTAGTTTTACAACACATTTGACTAGCTAGATTCACTTAATGCTAAAGAGGCTGCCAACTCCTGGGTTATGTCTTCACACATGACAAGGAAGTATTTGGTTTTAATGCATTAACATATTTACGGTAGATGTATCAGTATATTTTACTACTCCTCACTCAACTGCGTGAGGACAGTAAGAGTTGCATCAGACATCAGTGGCTTCTAATTAGCCATTGAGACAGGTTCAAGGTTTTGCTTATGTCACCCAAAACAAGGCCCTAAGCAAGTTGGGAGCAGGATACTATGGATGAAGTCTTACACATCCGAGATGATTGTGGGGAGCTCTTCTGCAAGTGTTTATAGTGTTTAATAAAAAATAACAATTGTGGATTGCTATCTAATGTTTCCTTTCTCTGTGCTGCAGCTGGTGTGTGGAATGCTTTCTCTGAACTTCATAAAGTTACATATTCTAGCCCCCTGGCCTTACCTAGATGATGATTGGATTTACAGTTTTGTTTTTTCCACCTTTGTTTTCCTGTCCCTTGCCTTTATCCTCTATAACAGGGGTGTCAAACTCAATTTCATTGAGGGCCCCATCAGGGGTGTGTTTGACCTTGGGGGGGCTGGGATGGGCGTGGCCAGGGTGGGCATGGCTAGCTTGACACCACTTGTGTTGGGGGCATCTGTGATGGCCTGAGCGCTCTGCCAGAAAAAACAGGCTCCTGATCTCTGTTTTTGGCTGGGACGGCCTCCTGGAACCCTCTGCCAGCAAAAATGGAGCTTGGGCAAGCTCCATTTTCACTGGCAGAGGGTTGCAGGAGGTTGTCCCAGCCAAAAATGGAGATCAGGAGCCTGTTTTTGCTGGCAAAGGCACCATGGGCTGGTCCTTCACTGTTTCCAGAGCAGCCCCATGGGCTAGATCTAAGCACTCCGTGGGCCTTGAGTTTGACATCCTTGCTCTATATGGATTAGTGTGCATTTTGGTACAGGCTTCAAGACTCTGTTTTAGATGAGTGTATAAAAATGATAATGTCAGTTTTCATCAATCAAAAGCTACAAAGCCATGGTAAAATATAGCAGGCCCACCTTATCATAAAGGCTCCTTCTTCTCACATGGTGTTGTAGTGGCCATTTCACACACACACCCCACATACACCCCCAGCATTGTTCTTAGGACTCCTCCAGGCGGATACCTGTAAGGCAGTTGTCAACCAGAGGATGAGCAGGACTGCCTTGACTTCCAGGTAGGAGGAAGCAGCATCTATGTTTCAAATAGTGGGTTTTCTTGAGCTACCCCTTATTGGACAATCTTTCAAAAAGAAACTTTGGCTAAAATGGCATGTTACATCTTAACATATTCCTGTACCATAGATATGTTGCATGTTTATCTGAATTAATGCCTGCATAGTGCTTTATTGTGTTTTTTAAAGTGTATATTTAAATTTCATAATTTTTCCAAAGAAAGGTAGTGGTAGATGATTCCCTAGCCCTTAAGACAGCAACTAAATAATTAACTTTGTGGACCTAAACAGGCACGGAATCCATGAGCTCAGTCCATAAGGGAGTCCAAAATGCTAATACAATTATTACAAGTGTGAGATGTCCAGGCTGTAACTGTCCTTAGTCTTCAGTAAATGTTTTCATCTTTAAGGAACTAATCAGTATGTTTATTATTATTAGAGAAGAGGAGTTTCTTGGCAAGCTGGAAAAATAGAACCCATTTCCTTATGTCTGCTGAATGTTAAGTGAAGTTATGTTACAAACATCAATAGAAAAATCAAAAGAATTCCTCTTTTTCAAATGCTGTTCATTCCAGCCTTAGAGTTCATTGTTATATCTGTAGATCTTTTTAGATGATTCATGACTTGTGCAAAGACTATTTGAGGTGGTCAGATTGCTGGACATATATTAAGGCAATATTTATATAAAGCAGCCTCTCCAAGATGGAGCCGCCAGCGGCTGCCTCGGTAAAATGCTCTATGCATTACTAGTACTATTAGTCTTCGCATTGTTCCTATCACCCATCTCCTCCCACTTATGACTGCATGACTGTAACTTTATTGCTTGTATCCTTATGATTTATATTGATATTGATTGTTTCCTAATATGATTCAATTGCTTATTTGTACCCTATGACTATCATTAAGTGTTGTATCTTATGATTCTTGACGAATGTATCTTGTCTTTTTATGTACACTGAGAGCATATGCACCAAAGACAAATTCCTTGTGT
>JANHFM010009090.1:0-11211 GCA_032468115.1 Grayia smithii
AGAGAGAGAGAGAAAGAAAGAAAGAGAGAGAGAGAGAGAGAGAGAAATACTGTGCATAGCATGAATACATGCCAAGGCATACATGGAGAGAGCATAAGCAAAAAAAAAATAGTTCTCAATTTGCAAAGAAATAATATCAATACTTCATATCTCTACTATAATGAACTCACCTACTCTCCCTTTACTGTTCCTAAATATTTGTGTAATGTATTATTTCCATCTCATAGGATGGCCTTCACATTGGTACATCTGGATATTGTACCGTGAGTAGTAATTTTGCTCAAACTCTGAAATTGAAATAGTACCATATATACTTCAGAACTGCCCTAGCTACCATCTCTCTACTTATAACAAACTACCATATAATTCTCAAGTAGCAATCATGTATAACTACTGAATGACCAGAATGGGGAAGTCTCTAGAATTATAGCCACATTTTAAAATACACCAATGACAATTAGAAGTTTCTGGACTTGATCTCTCTCCTGAGTGTGCATGCTTAGGCATGATTAGGTATTTAATAAAAATACCTACTTTAAAAAAAAATTGTGTGTTTGTATTGGATCTATGATTATATATTTTAATAAACTGAAACTAAAAGGCACAGCTATTTTAAGAAGTCACAGGCAGAGGGAGACATTTATTGTCATGTTTAACTGTTTCTGATGTTTATATACTTAGTATAACAACTGGGCAAGATTTTTATTGTTTATTAGGCTTACATTCTATTTTTTTCTCTGCAAAAGCTGAAGACAATATAAATGGAATTATCCTTCACTTTTTCCTCATAATAGGAATTTCTGAGGTAAGTTGGGCTCACCAGTGAGCTCTGTCATCAAATAGGAAATTAAAACTGGATCTCCCCAGTCTTAGAACAATGCTTTGGCCATTGCAAACCATGCAACAGCTGCTTTAAGCATCACTTCTCCACCTTCATTTCTTGAGGTTTCTAAGAGAATGAAAACATTAAATAAAAACATCTTGTACAGGAAAAACTGTTATTCTTCACATAGTAATCCCTGCTTTGGATTTTTTGTGAGAAAGCTGCCAAGAATTAGTTTTATTTTGTCAAAATGTTCAAAGTCCTGTCTTTTTACTTTCAAAAGGAAAAGATTGTAAGTACCTAAGGTCAGGAATCTAATTAATGTTTGTCTTAAATAAGAAAGATACACCAATAGTAGGCAAGTTTGTGTATGTCTTATTTTGAGGAGGAAGCAAAGAAGGGAATCCTTCTCTTGATTACATGCGACCTGCTCATTTTCTCATTTTCTCCTTTGCTTTTGATTTTAGCAGTGGTCTTAACAGAATGTCAAGATCAATTTGCAGCATGGTTAAACTCAAGGTTTGCATTCTGCATTCTGCAATTGTTTCCACAAACAGTGCTGTGTGTTCTTGTAATTTCAGAAGCTTTTAGAAGGATAATGGCAAGGGCAGCATCTAATGACTTTATTAGTATAGGGTTTCAAAACAGATTCATAAATTGATCATATCTATTTGTCATCTAGTCATAATTACTGAGTAGCGTTGTTGAGGATTATACCTGTGAATGGTTTCCCAGTAGCTAAACATTAAGAACAAGGGGCAGGATGGAAGGTGATTATCTCTTCATATAACCTCTCTTCCAATAATGCATGAATTGTTAGTAAAGCGACGTCCATTGAATAAGGACATTGCCTAGCATGATTTGAGATGATAGTTTGCTGTATGTTTTGAATATGTTTACAAGGAGATAGGAACCTTCAAATTGTGATGGATGAACTAAAGATCACTTTGTATTATAATTATCCATACAAGTATATAATCTTCCCTTCTCCATTCAGGTTTAAAGTTTGTCTTTTCATATCATATAGAGAATATTGTGCTCATTGTTTTCCAGTTGCATAATAATAGTATGAAAATATACAATAATTGTAAATAGATTGTCAGGATAGAAACATTAGCATAAACACCAAATGTCTAGTACCATCATATGGTAACTGTGAATAAAAATAATATATAAACTAACCTTTGCTTCACTTATGTAGACCAGCAGCCTTATGCTATTCTAACCCATCAGATTTGGTTGAGGCTGCTCTGCAAGTTATCTGATAAAGGGTGACTTAGGTGACAAACTCCAACTAATGGAAATTTAAGAATTTTTAAAGAAGATTCTAGCCAAAGATAGAATGCTTCTCACCAGTTATTACTCATAAAAGTATGTAGCAAGAAATGTTCCAAGAACCCAGTCAAAAGTAACAATTGTCTTCAAAGAAAGGCAGGACTAAGTGGATGGCATATAGAATTGGCTAAGATAGTCATGTCATGAATAAATAAAACATAGCTTCCAGTTCTACATTTAAAAATTAAATATTAATAGCATAAAATGTTATTCCTTTATTCACATTTTAATGGGACATATTGACTGCACAGTATAAAATTAATCATATTAAATAGATGTTGAATAAATTTAATATTCAACAAGTATATTCTTTTACTTTGGAAAAACTCTACAGTAAATTTACCATAAATAGGTATAGAAATAAATTTCACCATTTCTTGGCTCATGTTTAAAGAGCACTAGGGCTCTTCTTCAAATATTTGGTCTGCTAAATTGGATTTGGTCACATCAAATAGGTATTTTCAAACTTCTCTAAAATTTAAAAGTTTCTTTTTGAGTATAAATCATATAATTTATCTAAATAGTCTACTGAATCTACTGAGCATGGCATATATAACTTAGCAATTGGTTCGACCAGGATGACTTCTTGAGACAATTTCCTGAGAAATCAAAATAAGGATGATACAAATCCATTGTGGATGGCACAAAGCTTCCAGAGTCCAATTCACCCTAGACTTGGAAGTAAACTTGCTAAATATTTCCCAATAAAATCAGAAGATCTTTCATCCCACGCTGTGGCTTCCACATAGCAGAAGTGGCCAACTAGCACATGTAGGACATCATCTTACAATTACTCTTAACTTTTGAACTATTTGTTAATTACATCTGATTATTTACTAAAAAGTTAGTAACTTCCATATTGAGATGAAATATTTTATTTAAATAAAGCCAATAACATAAAATTGACTCAATTTTGTGTTATTGGCTTTATTTAAATAAAATATGAAACTTTAATACTTGTCAGAATCATGCTCACTTTGGAATCAAGGATTTTTATTTATCATTCTAGATTTCTGGAGTGTAGATGGTTTTTTATTAATAATATGAAAATTAAGTGTTGTGATTCTGTTTTGGATGTTGATATCAAAAGCTTTTCAGCCTGTGACATTTTAATGCCGTTTGTCTTTTCAGATAGATTTACCTTCTAAAGCATGGGACAAAAAGGCTTATGCTCATCAGGTAGTTTTCAGATCAGTTGTTACCTAAAATATTATCCTAAGGCATAAGAAAATACACGATTTAAGTTGCCTTTCATGAACATAATTAAGAATTAATAAGCCTCTGCTAGTGGCTAGTCCTCAGAATTTCCACTGTTTTGCCTTTTGTGACCTGTGTTATTAAAAGTCCATTATTTTTACAGACTTTATTAAATTGGATCTTATTAAAGCATTCTATATTTGCATTTGGTCTTTCATAATTCATTATTATTATGACATTTACTTTTTACCATCAGATCTGAAAACATATCATAAGCTACCCTTTTCTCTTGAAAGAAATGCTAATTTCAAACAGTCCTCTAATGGAAGTGAAAAGCTTTATCAGTTTTTTCATTTATTCAAGATCGTGTTAAGAATACTAATGTCAGACTTCAGTATGATAATGGATGAAAGCTTTTTTTTTGTCAAAAGCTTAGAATTAGTGTTTTCAGAACATACTAGTAAGTATGAAAGTGAAGAGAACTAGCACAATCTTCAAAAACATGACTCCTTGATATGTATTACTTCTTTCACTAATTAATTACTGAAAGTTATATTAACATATTCCTATTTGCAAGCTGTTCATCTACAACTTTTGGTTTGTGTGTGTGTATGTGTGTTATTTTTTACAATAAACTTCTGAAATGTTATGGTATTGATTCTTGTCAAAGAGTTCAATCTTCAGTACCTGTTCTTATGGACCTCAAAGTCATCATATCTGTCTGATTATATCTTAGAAGAGAGCAAAAAGTTCTTCTTGCATTGTAAAGAATAAAAGTAAAATATGGTAATGGTTTTAATCTCCATTTGATTTTTATAAGGTTTTTTTGGAACAGGTTTCAAAGTGCCTAAAGATTTAAGTATATCTTACCAAAAATGGTATTATTTCCTATATAGGAAGGAAAAACTTTGTACTAAAGGTTTATCCCTCAGTCAAGTCCCTATTTAATAGCCTTACTCGAGTTCTAGGGCCATACAGTAATAATCCTTAATAGATTAGGTTTTTTGATCCAAACTAGCTTAGCTATGGCTTTTGGCCTTTTGAAATTTAACTCAGTGCCAGTGCCACATCCTTGGGCATGGGTGTTGCACAGATAATTTAAACTGGAGTTTGAAAAGTGGATTCAAGAATCACACAGTCGTTAATGCTAGAATTGGCATTTTATGAGTTTAGTAATTTTTCTCCTCCTTTCAAAATGAGTCATCCGAGGAGATGGCATGACGATGCATTTTTTTCAACATCTGAAGATTCCAAATTAAGCTTTCCTTTTAGCCGTGTAGTTTTCTCCACTGTGATATCATTTTGCTTTTGCTTATAAAGAAATAAGTATTTAAATTTAGTGGGGTCATCTTAATTTATTGAAATACCAACTAATTTCTGTATTGTTCCTGTTCCTGTTACAGTAGTAAAGTGTGGGATTCAGAGTTAGGAATAGAATAGTGGAGGGCTGTTGCCTGAGTAAAAAACTTTCCTTTAAAAAGGAGAAGTTGATATATTTTCTTAATAATATGGATCTGTTGTTTTGACTACTGTCCTTCATCTCTTATGATTTGTATTTTAGGAATAAACCAGAAAAGACATTGAAAGCATTTTGTATTTTTTGTTAATGCAGAGCTAGATAATAAAGAAAACAGTGCAAGAAGTCAATGAAATATTATTCATTTATCTCTATCCCATTAATTTTCCAAGTGCATAGAAACTTGGATCCATTTGGGCCATCTAGTCCAACCCTCTAATTGGTGCAGGAATCCAAATTAAAGCATTCCTGACAGGTAACTGTTTGACTACATTCTAATTAGGAACAGTAATTAGCTCCTTCATTAATCTGAGTTTCACGCTGCTTTTACCAGTTTTTTCCCCTTTTTTTTGTTTCATTTACCAATATCTATAACTTAATACAGGTAGTCCTCAACTGACAACAGTTCATTTAGTGACTGTTCAAAGTTACAATGGCACTGAAAAAAAGTGACTTATGACAATTTTTCACGCTTATGACCATTGCAGCAGCCCTTGGTCACCTGATTTACATTCGGAAGCTTGACTGGTGGTTCATATTTATAACAGTTATAGTGTCCCAGGGTCATGTGATTCCCTTTTGCAACCTTCTGACAAGTAAAGTCAATGGGGAAGCCAGATTCACTTAATAACCATGGCACTAATTTAACAACTGCAGTGATTCACTTAACAAACATGGCAAGAAAAGTCATAAAATGGGACAAAATTCACTTAACAAATTTCTCACTTAGCAACATAAATTTTGGGCTCAATTGTAGCCATAAGACAAGGACTACCCATTATTCAGTATCCTACTCTCTGGAATGATGGAGAACAGGTTTTTACCTTCTTGTCTATAATACCCTTTAGCTATCTGAAAATTTCCCTCAAGCCATTTTTTCTCAGTTTTCAGTCTTCTCTCTCTTCATAAAAATTATCTCATTGTATTTCTTTGCATTTCTTTCAGTTTTTCTAATAATCTTACAAGCCCGATACCCAGAAATGTAAACAATATTTGAGGCATTATATAGTAATCACTGCAAAATAAAGTATACTTCCCATATTTGGAAGCTGCTACAATGGCATAACGTAAAATTTCTTCTCCTTTAGCAGCTACATTGCACCACTAATTCATCTTCAGTTTGTGATCCAAGTTATTTTTAATATCCAGGAACTCAACTTTCTGTATTTCTTCATTTTTCTCTTTCCTGAGTATATAACTTTGCATTTATCTCTATTAAATTTCATTCTGTTATTTTCAGCTTATCCCTCTAACCTACCAAGATCATCCTGAATTTTGTTTCTATCTTCTAAAATAGCAGCTGTTCTGCCCTGTTTTATGTCAACTGCAAATATGATAGCCATTTTGTGGTTATTCCATCAGAATGGGATGCTCTATCAAAGCATAATTGAAAACAAGATATGTAGATAGCATTTGTACAGTCTACCAAGGAAGTTACCAAATAAAAAAGGGATGACTTTAGTTTGAAAAGGCTTATTTCTTTTATAAATATAATAATTGAATAATCTCTAGATGATTGGCATCTAATATTGTATTGTTTTCAATTTGGTCACCTATTAATACTTTTATGATATGTTGTAGAATTTTCTCATGAATTGACTAATTTTGTTTTCCTTGGTTTATGTTAGAGTTCTATTTTGTTTTCTTCGATCTTTTGAAAGTCAAGGTTTTCAGCTATTTAAGTTAAGAATTGACAGAAGGATCATACTAAACCACTAGATCTCAGTTGTTTCTAACTATTAAATCTGGGAACAGAATTGGTACAGAGCTATGAATGTTCCACAAAAGAATGTAAAGAAATTTAAATGTTAAGAGAAAAATATAAAGAAGATAGTAGGCGTAATAGAAATAGGTATGTTGCAGCATAGAAGAAAAAGAGAAGGTGGAAGTGGATGTTCCCTATGGAAAGTCATAAGATTAGGAGAGTCCACAGAAAATTGTTCGTAGTATAAAAAGAGAAAAAGAATGTGGGCTACTGTTGACAACAAATGAAATCCTATATTTTCTTGAAAGTAAGGTACAATGTACTGCATATATTTTTGCTTTGAAATTATTAAAGTTATATGACATGCATATATATTTTGGAAATTAAATGAATAAAGTACAATTATTAATCCAAACTTTTCATTACAATATTCCTATTTTTCAGGTTTCTAACAATGTGCACAAGACACTTTGGCAGTGTTGTAGCTCAAACTATTCGGACTCAGAAGACAGATCAGTTTCCATTGTTCCTTATTATTATGGGAAAGCGATCATCAAATGAGGTGTTGAATGTAATACAAGGTACAGTCTGTTTGATGCATGTTTTGCATTGAAACTTTCAACTGAATTTGTATCGATTACACTAGAAGTCAAGTGTATACATTCTCCTGGAATATAGTTTATATTCTTACATTAACAAAGTACTTGTAGATAAAATGAAAAATTGGTGAATGTATCTTATATACATTTGCAACGACTGTGTATCTGATCAAAACTAATATAGCATGAAAATCAGTGATAAAAAGTACTCTTCTTGAAGCTTGTAAAGTTTACACTTTATGAAGCTACTTAACAAAAAAAGTGAAAAAAAATTGCCAAATGTTATAGCTGGTTTTTAGATTAATCTTAGTTACCTGGAGAAGTTTCGTCTCATTCAAAAAGTTATCCCTTTATTCTAGTAACTTGAGTGTGAGTAAGGAACTTCACCTCCCAAACTTATTCCCTCTTCCATTGGTGGGATTCAAATAATTTAACAACCGGTTCACCCAGGGTCAAATTGGCTGTTGTGGGAGGCGTGGCCTATCCCCCTCTTCCAGCTCCACCTGTGACAGCCAACCTGACCCTGGGCAAACTGGTTGTTAAATTACACCTCCCCCTGCTATCAAAGTGGATCCTGGGTGTTGTGCTGCAGTGGAGAAACGGGCAATGGAGTGGCTGGCATGATGGAAGCAGGAGGAGCAGGGAGAAGAAAGAGGGAAAGCAATCATCAAATGAGGTGTTGAATGTAATACAAGGTACAGTCTATGTATTCTGCTTGATGCATGTTTTGCATTGAAACTTTCAACTGAATTTGTATCGATTACACGATCGATTCAAGGCCTTCTCCTTCCCTCACGCCAGCCACTCTGTTGCCCATTTCTCCATTGCAGTGCATGAAGCACCCAGGATCCACTATGATAGTGGGGGTGGGTAATTTAACAACCAGTTTGGCTGCACCGGTGCAAACTGGCTGAATCCCACCACTTCCCCCTTCTCTCTTTCTCTCCCTCTCCCTCTCCCCCATTAGAAAGAAAGCACCCACAAAGAGTGGGGAATACTAACCCTTTGTAATTGACCTCAGTCTCATAAAAATAACTGTATGAGTATTCATAGCTCTATAGATATTTCATTGATATTCATTGATTTTTAAAAGATTTTAAAAGTGCCTGGAGTATCTCTACCATCCCTATATTGAAACTCTAAAAAAAATCCAGAAATTGCTGGAGGGAAAAACTAGACTCAAATTCAATCAGTTAGTTTGATGTTTTATGATATAATGTTCACAATTATTTTTTTTTTGCTCTCTTGATACTTACTTATAAATCACTTAAATTTTAGAATACTTTTCTAGCAACTGGAATGTTGATAGTAATGCACTTCCATATTCTCCACTGAAATCTGGATATTGCTATACTGATGGATTAAAATCACTGTGAAAAGTATTGCAGAGGTTGAAACCAAGATTCATATGCAATGGAATAGAGCTGTGGAATTTCTTTATGTATTTTAAATATTGTTACATTAGCAATGCAATCAAGGAGTAATAACCCAACAAATAGTGTCAAATTAAGAGGAAAACGGGCTGTTCTTCATCATTATATATGTTAGCAATCCTTGAATCAGTGAATGGCAGAGGTAATTCTCAGGGCTATTCATTGTAAATGTTAATATTTAAATTCAACACAGAAATATCAATAGATATATCAAAAGATCCTGTGATAATAAAAATCTCCCTCTTTCTTCCTTATTTGTCCCTAGTTTGAGATTATGACCTGGTTATTAATGCTGATATGAAAATGAAATAGAAATTATAATTAATCTTTTTTTTTCATTTAGATTCACATTTACAATTGGAAACTTTCAGAAACTTTAAAATATAAATTAAATGACACAAATAAAATTAATTGCATTTTCTTTTTTTGTAATTTATGAAAAGTTTATGAAAATCCATCATTTTTGGATTATTTCTAAAATGACTTTGAGTTTTTAAAATAACTTTAATATTATGAAGTTAAACTGTCCTTCTTCGTTACTAGGAAACACAACAGTGGATGAGTTAATGATGAGGCTGATGGCTGCAATGGAGATCTTCAGTGCTCAGCAGCAAGAAGACATAAAGGATGAGGTGAGACCTGGACATCACTACAGACAGCTATTGAATTTAGAGTAAGGGCCTTCCTAGACAATTAAAAATGCTAGATTCTATATTTGTGCTGTTATCTGTATTAGCATTAATTCAGTATTAATTGCATATGGTTTAATTAATGTTAAGACAAATAGAATGGCTTTGTTTTTAGGATATGAAGAAGAGGTTTGGAAGGTTGTTCCTATAAGATTGAAAGAAACTCACAATAGGAATGCTATTCATCAGATCATACTCTGCTCTGTCTCCATGTAAGATTTGAGATATAGGTAAAATGTGATCAATATTCACATTTACGTCTTCTGCAATATCTCCATATTTATGACGTAAAATATCAAATTTGAAGATAGTTAAATTTAAGGAACTAATCACATGTTCTGTGGAATAAAATATCTCTCACAGTCTTTCAAATCAGTTGTAAATACTGTTTTTGAATATTGCAAAAATGAGCAATCCTTGCAGGAAGGAAAGAATTTGTAAAACAGTGTTTAGAAAATTTACATTTATTGTAGTGGAACAATTTGTGAAAATACCAACTATGAACGTAACATGTTCTTTGAATGAAAACTTGTTTAACAGTAATTGTTTTGATGAGCATTGCTATTTTTTGGCAATTTTTTAAATGGGAAAAATATGCTTTACTAATTAAGTATGTGTTACTATGGTAGTTGCCCTACTAATTAAGCATCTACAATTAAAAGTAACTGCTTCTTACTACTACCTACTAACAATAAGGTGAGACATAATTTACAGAAACCCATACAAGATTGACCATTGCCTGAGTCGACAATGCACTAGATATTGGAGTTCCTGGACATCTGATGAGAAATGGATTACAGGACTCAGGACTGTTGGCTAAGGAACCAGGGCCGCCAAGTGTAGGTCTACTAGAAGAAAAGTTGTTTACCCATTGCAAATATACAAATAAATAAATACAAAGACTGAAAACAAAGAGTGTTATTAAAAGATTGAATGAACTCTTATTATAAATCAAGTCCCAATGAGAAGAGGATTTCTTAAGAGAATGCAACAGTTCTAGAAAGAACAACATCTAGAATCAGAAATAGTAGAACAGAGACTACCAGATCAGCATTGATTTATAATACAAAATAAAATATTTACACAAGTAGAATTGGAAGAATTGCAAAAGATCTACCCAGGGCAAAGAAACTGAAGCTTCACCAGAAGTAACTCACACTATAGAGGCAAAGCATAGGGAGTTGGTAGTAGGTGAAACTAGCATAGCTATTCATTCGTTCTCATTCCTGAACAAATCACAGTTTCTTCTGCCTTCTCTTCAGAAAGAACAAATCCCTCTAAGTAAAAAGCAAAAGGAATTGAAACAAAAAAATTGAGCATCTAAAGCAGCACAAAAACAGCAAAATAATGTTGCCTGCATTGAAGCTTGTTAGCTAGCATAAATATTAAGATACTGTAATATGAAATATAAACACCAGCTCACTGCAAGAAACAAATCAACTAATATATAGCAGTTATAACTGAATATCTCAGATGCAAAATCAATAAAAACAAAAAAAGCCTGTGTACCATCAAAATGGAAGATCGAATTGAAAATAAGATCAGCAGGCTAAGATCAGATGCAAGCAAGCTAGAACAAATGAAAGAGAAGAAATTGAAGAAGACCAAAGAATACCTGAACAAGAAGTATTATCTAGAGGAAAAGAAGTAAAGGAAGCACTAGAAATATAAAGAGCAAATAACAGCAGTAGCCAAGATGTTCAACAGATAAAAAGCATGAATTGCACACTATAGGCAGAATTTCTAATTTCGGTTGAATCAGAAATGCTTCTACCAATCCTCAATGAAGAAACTGTAATGAAACAATCAATACCTGACAAAGAAGAAATGGTACAATTCTGAGCATAGCTGTGGCACAACCCCCCCCCCCCCCCAAAATACAACAAAATAGCAGCTTGCATAAAGGAGATGGAT
>JANHFM010009090.1:16278-38493 GCA_032468115.1 Grayia smithii
TACACCGAGAGAGTATGCACCAAGACAAATTCCTTGTGTGTCCAATCACACTTGGCCAATAAAGAATTCTATTTTTTCTATATGATATCTTCTAACAATAGTTATTAGACTATAGGACTATATTTTCTTTTCTCTGTAATTATTATCTCGGGATGAAACAAACATTTTTTTTTGCTAGTGGCATAATTGGATTATGCCATAAAGATTACCATAAAATGTTAGCTGTGGAATATGTATCTAGTTAAAAACTTACATTTACCACAAGACTAAATGATGAGATTAATCCCTATCATTTTCCTAACCTTTATCCCCCAGATGCTTCCAGCCACTTTACCAAGGGGAAGAGGCATATTTCAGCACAAAACATGGGATCATAGCCATCCACAGTTTTTTTTTTTCATTTCTAAAGATGCCTCTAAGGTCTATGAAGAACTTAAAAGTATTCCTGAAAGGGTTTATTTTTAATTTATCTTACAAATTGTGACTATGGGAAGCATATCAACATAATCAAAGTAAATGAAAACCCCAAGAGAAAAATGAAAATACTATCCATATAAAACTAAGAAGAAAATCTGTACAAAATTAACACAAACAACCAAGCAACAACCCCCCCGTGTCTGTGTGTGTGTGTGTGTGTGTGTGTGTGTAATTGATCCCAAAATTTGCATTGCTAAATAAGACAGTTGTTAAATAAATTTTGCCTGACTTTATGACCTTCTTGCTGCAGTTGTTAAGTGAATCACTGTCGTTGTTAGGCTAATAATATTATTAAGTGAATCTGGCTTGCCACATTGACTTTGCTTGTCAGAAGGTCGTAAAAGTCCCCCAGGACACTGTCATAAATACATGCCAGTTGCCAGTTTTGATCATGTGGGGATGCTGATGATCATAAGTGTGAAAAATGGCCATAAATCACCTTTTTCAATGCTATTGTAATTTCAAATGTGAGATATGTGTGTGTGTGTGTGTGTGTGTGTATAAATATTTATATAAATAAATAAATAGAGGATAGTGCTACCCTTTTTCCCCCAGAATAAGACATCCCCTGATAATAGGCTTTTGAGTGCATGGCAATAAGGCCAAGCGCTTATTTCAGGGTTCAAAAAACTATAAGACAGGGTCTTATTTTAAGGGAGACACAGTACTAATGCGTTTATATCAGAAAACAAGCTCAATGCACAGAAGAAGAACCAGATCTTCACAGCTTAATGGAAAGCCAGCCAGCAGGTCAGGTCATTTTAACATTGGGGGAAGGTCATTCCAAAAAACAGTCATAATAACTGAGAATGCACTTCTCCTAGGTTATAAGGTGAATTTATAAGATAGAAGCTATCACCACTCCAGTATCTTCATTGTCAGTTCTGAGGTTGGTTATTGTCCCTGATGTCATTAGCTTCCTTTATATTTAATCTTAGTCACATTTTTTTCACTGTGCTGCTTGATTCTTATTACTGGAGCTTGCAGATCCTTTTCATTTTTAGCTATCAGAGTAGTGTCATCACCAGAGCACAGTTGGCATAGGACATGCTTACTTGAGGGACCACCTTTTTCCTCTTAACATCTTCCCAGACAATTTGATCCTGGCTAGTTGGTGCTCTCTTTGTTCCTTTGATTAAAAAAATCAACTTCTAGATCCTGATGGCCCTCACTCCGCTGTTCTTTAGAAGAATAGCCCCAAAGACTTGGCTCTTCATCGAGGCCTTCAGCAAGGGACAATGAGACCCCCCACTTCTTCACACTTGCCAACTTTTTTAATTTTTATGTTCTGTTGTAATTTCTTTGTTTAATTGTTGGGAGCTGCCCAGATTTGCTGAATCAGGCAACTTGCAAGTTGAATATATTATATTAAAAGGCATAGAACAATATTATTACTATATACACCACAACATGAAATCATTGCTGCTGGTCGTTTAGCTGGCATTGGCCTTCATACAATCATACACATCATTCTTTCCAAGAACCTAGGATGTCATTCTATAGCATAGTATGCAACATAATGCAGCTAATAAAATGCTAGCTGACTGCTACTTTGTTTTTTACATGAATGTTTTTTCAGAGTAAAAATTAAACAATATTCCAGTACTGATTTAACTCCAATACTGATAGATAACTTGTGTTGTTTTGGAATAGATATAATGTATATTACAACTATGGATTGATTGTGACATCTTCCTAGTGAAATAAATTGTGACATCTTCTTTTTATATGGGAATACAGTAGTTAGCTGTATGTGGTAATATCAGGAATTTATAGGTGATGAACGAATATAGGTTGGCTGCAAAGATGAATGACTGGTAAACAAGAAATACATAGAAGTAGTTAGGCCATATAGAGAATGAATGAGGATCAAATCACAGAACAAGTTTATTAAATAAGAGCATATGAGACAAGAAGAAGAGAAAGACCGAGAAAAATATATTGCATACATGTAGTAAGTGCGATTCTCAAAAGAAGAAAAGTGACAAATTTAAAAAAACAAAATACAATAAAGTGGTATATTAACATGGTGGAAGCATGAACAGTTTGCCAGGGTAGAAAGATATAGTGATGTATGATTGTTGTTGAATCTTACTTATTTGTATTTTTACTTACTTATTTTGTATTTTCCCTTTACTTATATCTTTAATATTTTTGTCAGTATTTCTTCCCTTCTGTATTCTGCATAGAAAGGAAATAGAGTGATGAAGAGATTTGCATATAACAAAGCAAATAATAAAGAAGGCTGAATCCTGCTTTAAGCTATTCTCAACTGGAATTCTACATTTTTCACAAAAATAATATTACATTCATTGAGTCTTACTTCTTAAAGCTACAGCTTTGTATCTAATGTGTTGGATTCAGAAGTGTTGCTTGGCTCTGTCTCAAATGAGAGATTCACAGTTTTATATTGAGCCAGTTAGGCCATTGAATGTAACCATTGCTCAGAACACGAATCTGAATTAAAGAATCCCCAAGAGATGGTTGTGTAACTTCTGTTTCAACAGTAATGGTGAGGACACCAAACCAACTATTTGGGTAATTGTTTCACTGTTGAACTGTTTTTGTGATGAGAATGTTAAATTCAGATTCATTCAGAAACTGCTTTCCTGTAATTTAAATCCTTCATTCTGGGTCCCATACTCTGTGACAATAGAGAACAGGTCTTGACCTTTTTCTGTGTGACATCCTTTCAGGTATTTAAAGAATGCTGTCATATCCTCCTTCATCTTCTCTTTTCAAAGCTAAATGTCCACAGCTGCTTTGATCTTCATAGGACATTGTTTTTAGTCCTCTAATCTTCCATATTGTCTTTCTCTAAACTGGTTACTTCTAAACAGTGGTTACCAGAACTGGACACAAACTCAGTAATGCTGCATAAGTAGATTTAAAAATTGCTGTGATTTGGAAATGATGTTTCTATTGATGCAGTTTATTGCTTTTGTGGTTTCTGTAGCCATGACACATTTCTGATTAATATTCATTTTTCAGTCAATTACTATTCCAAGAAACTTTAGATACAAACTGTTATCAAGACAAGTATTCCCTATCTAATATCTGTGCATTTTCTAGCTTCCTAAATAAAGAACTTTGCACTTGTCTGACAGCCAATTTTTGAATATAGTTTTTGAATTTGGAATCCACTAAATTTTATGGCATTTTGTCTATAGCTTCCCCAAAATATAAGAACTTTTTTTTTAGAAAAAGAGGTAAGATTAGGTTGGCAATAATAATCAATGCTGATTACTACTGCATTGTTATCTTCCCAAGTATTGGTATCAGATTTATTAGCAGTGAGGTCATCAATAAACATTATTCAAAGATAACATAAAAGTTTGGCCAGAATATCAGTAAATTCCTTCAGCACTTTTGAGTCAAGTTATCTAGTGCCTTATATTCAGATTCACTTCAAAAAATAGATCATCCATTGCTTTGTCTCTATCAGTCATACACTTCGTCCTGCCCTTCCTCCTCTTCTTCATAGTTTCCTGATGGAACTCATTTTTTTGTTAGTCTTGTAACTCACTTTCATTGAGCGATTGATTTTTCTTTTATTGTCTTAGTTAAAGAAATCAAAAGAAGCCCTTTCTGTATTTCATCTCTTATAAATTTTAACTTGCTCTGGTCTTTAGGTTTCCTGATTCCTTCTCTACAATTCCAGCCTATCTCTTTGTACACTTCCTGCACCTTCTTTGTTTTCATATCCTCACTAAATTATTTGTGCAGCTTCTTTTCTGCTATTCCTTTTTTTTTCTTCATCAGAATTGTATTTGTGTGTGTGTGTGTGTATCTGTGTGTGTAAAATTCCCATACATCTTGAGCTCCTTTTCTCTACAGATTACCTTCCCATGGAATGAGACTTGTCATTGCTCTCGGGTTGTTAAAATTTGCTTATTTGAAATCTACGACATACATTTAACTGTCCCATCATTTATTTTAAAAGAGTTATAACAAAATCTTTGGCAATGTTGTAGAGATAGTGGAAATGTTAAAAGAATTGCTAATACTAGAAATTTACTCCATCAGAAGAATAAGTCTGTGAAAATGTAGATCCAGGTGACCAAAATTCAGAATAGTTAAACGTTACCTGTCTGTCATAAAGTTTTCAAGTTTTCAAGTTTAAGTTTTCAAAAGAAGATTCACTTCTTTTCACTTCAGAAGATTGGTATGGCCCCCTGGCCATGGAAACTTTCTGTCATAAATCACTGGTAGGGATTTTTTTTTCAGTTCAGTTACCATGTTTTCCCAGAATTTTTTTACAATGGTAGCCGCATTTAAGCAGAATGGTTGTGGACTTCATTAATCTAATACATTGACAATGTTTTCCTGAGGAGCTAGGTTCTTGAGAGGATATTAGCTAGAGGCAATGACTGTTTATATCCTTAGAGAAGCCAGTTTTAATGTTCTCTTCTCTTAAATTGATAGTCATCTGGGTAAAATCTAGCAGAGAGTGCCAAGAGAAATAGCAGTCATGTATTATGCTTTTTGTGACTGAGGAGTATACAGTGTTAAAAATACATTTCCACAACCTCATTGTTTACATTTGGCTTTTAATGAGACTGCTGATTGATGACTCTAGCATCACATGATGGGCAAGAACAAAGCATGAATTTGTCAAATACAAAACTAATGAGAAGAGATCCTTGATTAAATAATAGTATAACAATTCAACACACCTGCTTTGAGCCTCCCTTTGCATTTTTTTTCTTCCTTGCCTGAGGAGGAGACTTTTCAATGGATTACAGTAACACTTTTTGACAAGCTTATACAGGGTGGAGTTCCTATGTACTGCCAGGATCCATTTGGCGATACCTAGATAATGCATTCTTTTTATTTTTGCTGTCAAAATTTATTACTGTAAAAGCATTGACTGTTACACAGCTGGCTTGACTTGTTCTCATTTTTAAGTTAATTAACAGAAGGTCTAACATAGTGTTTATTTTTCTTGTTATGCAACATTTGACCATTATGGCTTTAGGATAAGTTTCATGAAAAATATCCTGCATTCCTTGGGGGGGAAAAAACCTCTGTTTGCAAGACCTTGCTGAAAATTTCCATTCATTTTATAACTCCCCTCAGTTAATATTTCATTCTTTTGGTTGAAAATCTTGGTAGTCATTGATCATTAAGCTTTATTTTGAGATGTTAAGATTTATTCACTGGGGAAAATACTCATCCATATTTGTACATATATGAATGAAATCCAGATTATGTTTCAGTTTTTGATCTCAAACTAAAGAACCATCATAAAGCAGCTGCTTCTTTAAAAGTCCAGTTTATCTGCTCATCTACAATTTTAGCTCTAGGGAGAGGTTCTCATTTAGAAAATTAAAAATGTCAATTTGAATCACTTGTGAAACACCAATGTATGACTGTTGTTATAGAATTCACTTTGCTTAGGCATAATGTTCAAAGGATACCATTTTTGAAGTGAGGCAGTCTCGCTATGCACTCTCTCCTTTCAGCATAAATAGTGACATTTATGAAAATTGTCATATAATTCTCGCATAGGTCTGCATATTAAAATCTAATATATTTAGTAATTCAAAGACATACACTATTTATTATCTGGTGAGCCAATTAACAGAATATATAAGTAGAATTTAATAACTGAAACTGGTTATATTGAAAATACGGTTGCTACTTCCGTCCATCTATATGTGTCTTATTTAATTGTGGTCAAGGCTTTATCACAAATCATTTCAATGGGTTTTGCCGTTTTTGGGATTTTAGTGTGATTTCTACTTCATTCAATTGCCACAACAGCAACAAAAATTATTTAAGAATTATTAATACTGTTTTCTATCAATATTATTAGATATTATTAGATAAAGCATGTAGGATATTACTAATCAGTTCCCTTAAGTGTTTCAGTGTGTACAGGAATTATAGTTGAAATATTTGGAGAGCGTTATATATCCTATTTCAAGATTGAATCTCCAATATTACACACAAACACATACACACACCATTTAATTCAATAGATAAATAGAATCTCTAACATGAAAGTGATTAAACTTCTGTGCTCGCACACACACAACCTGGAATATTTTTTTTAATTCTACCCTGTTGCTATATACCTATTTTATTTAGAGAAACATATGCTAATAAAAAATTGATACAGATATATTTTATCCATATCAAGTAATAGGTATCCTTGTTGTCTTCTGAATTTGCCAAAAGATATTTCAGAATTTTCAGATACTTCAGTAAAAGTTATGTTTCGCCCTTGAAAATATACATAATACATAGAATATATAAAATACAAGAAATAGCAATAGCACTTAGACTTATATACCACTTCACAATGTTTTATAGCCCTCTCTAAGTGGTTACAGAGGCAGCATATTGCCCCCAACAACAATTTGGGTCCTCATTTTACCGACCTTGGAAGGATGGAAGGATGAGTCAACCTTGAGCCACTCAGAATCGAACTCCTGGAGTGAGCAGTGAGTTAGCCTGGAGTAATACATTCTAATCACTGCGCCACCACAGCTGAAAGGGACTTGTAAATTATATTGACATACCTCACAAAAAATATTTCATGTTAATCAACAGAGAGAAGGCAACCATATAGGAACAAAATAGGCTATGACAATTTTTTAAAAAACATAATTCTGAAAATTTTCCAATTAAATTCTGGAATAATCAAATATAAAAATCAGAAGCTATGTGTTTTATTCATTCAGCTTTTACTAGATTCTTCTATAAGCATATACACTTTATATATTTAGAAAGTGTACAAGATTGCTATCTTAGAGCAATGTTGGCGAACCTTTTAGGCACCAAGTGCCAAAATGGGAGCGCACATGCGCAGGGGAGCTCCAGAAACCAGAAGAGCAGCTCCCCAATGCTCACACCTGGGAACGCCAGAATCTGGAAGACCAGTTTCCCGGCATGCATGTGCCCATGAAGACCAGCTGGCTGGCGTGCATGTGCGTGCTGGAATCCGGAAGAGCAATGGGTGACAGCTGGCATGCCCGTAGAGATGGCTCTGTGTGCCACTTTCAGCACGTGTGCCATAGGTTCGCCATCATGGTCTTAGAGGATCAAATTAATATTTTCTATGATAGCATTTTGTTTAGACAAACTGGGTGTCTTTTTAATGTACTCTTTATTAACATCAGGCCCTATGTTTAACTTCAGGTGTGGCTCAGTAGAAACATTCTTATCCTTTGGGAAACACAAAATATATAGATTTCAAAATGTGCTTTGCCTTATGGCAGAAATTGACAATATATAGCTCTCCAAAGATTGCTGAATTACAATGCCCATCAGTCCTACTTAAAATGACAATGGTGATGAATGATGGAAGTTGCTGTCAAACAACATTTAATAAGTCATACATTGTCCTCCCTACTTTATGGAATGTGTAACCTGGTTAATGTCAACATATGGACAATATAATTGTTTCATATTTGCAGTGTTAGTTGGTTTAGAAATCATTAAAAATATGCCCAATTTACTTTAAAATTGAACGTACAGAAAGGCAATTATATACATATGATAGTAACACCTTATTCCTGAAACTCAGCTTGCTTTTTCTTTTCCACTAGAACAATCTTTCTCAACCCAAAAAGTAAAATCAAGAATAGAATTTCTATATAGAATTCAAATTAATTAAAATTCAAATGCTGTTGAGTTATCTCAACCTGTTTTATGGATTATGCCATTGTATATAGAATCTATATTATTCTTTCAGAATAGCTAAATAACTGTTCTAAAGAGAAAATGTGTCCCCAATGAAAAAACGGGGCTTTAATAGTTTATATTAAAATGCTGATTTAAATCTATAAAGCCATCATCAGAACCACAACTCCCTATTAGAGTCAGTCTGAATTCTTCGATTGTTCCAGGAGAAGCAGCTGGTTGTGTCCTCCATTTTGGAAGGTCTGGGACCGAAGCCTGGAAGCATTGATTCTTAGTAATGGAGCTTGGCCCTCTCAAATTATTTCCCCATTGGAGACTTGTCTACCTCCACATTGTCTGCCTCCTAGAAAAGCTTTGGATAGTTTTTCTGTATGGCTTTTTGGGTCTGGTGCCATGAACTAAGATGCAATTTTATTGTATGCTTATGTTTTATGGTACACACACACACAAATATACCGTATATATAAACCAGTGGTTCTCAACCTTCCTAATGCCATGGCCTTTTAATACAGTTCCTCATGTTGTGGTGACCCCCACTTAATTCACTTAATTAACCACAACCACCGCAGAAAGAAATGTTGTAAAAAGGGACAAAATTCACTTAACAAATTCTCACTTAACAACAGAAATTTTGGGCTCAGTTGTGGCCATAGGTTGAGGACTATATTTGCTGATTGACTTTTAATATAGATTTTAATAACCCTGAAATGTTGATTTGATCCTTTGTCATTTATCATCCTTCTTAGTTATCTTTTCAGTTTTGAAAAATTTTCTCTTTTGAAATCAAATATTACTGCATTGCATCTTCCCGTTTTTACCCAAATTAAGGTCATTAGCATTGAGCTTAGTATTTTCAGCCACTAAAAGATAACTCAAACAAAAAGCAAGAAGACAGATCTATTCAGAAACCAAGAGATGGTATCATATGAAATCACATTACAAAATCTGGAAGGCCAAAAGTTAGCTATAATAAACATCTTCCAATGATGATAAAATGCATGAAGTAGTCAAATGGTTTATCCTCAATTGCGAGTTCCAAAGTCCTGGTAGGACCACAGCAAATAACTCTTCCTATGTGCAGGTCACTATTTCTCAGATGCCTATGGCTTGCTTGAAATGAAAAGATAACCGACATAAAAAGGCAATTTTTGAAGAATTTGGGCTTTACTTCACAACTTGCCCCTGTATTGTAAAAAGAGAGGCTGTTGCTATGCCCTGATTATACCAATATTTTTAAGCTGTACTGAAAATATATATTTTTTAATTACACAGCAAAAGTGATGAAAATTGTAATGGATTAATACTATCTACATGGCATCTGAAGATGATAAAAAGGAAAAAAAGCAAAGGGCTGCTGCATAACTTTACTAGAGGTGGCTTTACTCTGTTACTGTAAAGACTCGGTGGAAGAGATATGTCCTTTACTAAAGCTCCAAGGGACTAAGGGACTTTGGAAGGAAAGCTTGTTCTTGTGGTATGCAAATATTTATTTTTGCATGTACAAAAGAGTATCACCATTTTGTCTGTAATCTTGTATATTGATGAAGTCTTGCACTGTAAATTGCTTGTACTGCAGTGCAACGCTAACCTTAATTAAAACATACCATTAAAAAAACCACTATACAAATATTTTAGATAGTTAAATCTGACTTGGATAAATAAAGTTCCATTATCTAACAATGAACTTGATGAGAAAGTGCGTCTGAGTAAGAAACTGTTAACTTAAAGTTGAGTTCAGCGGTGTCATTTCACATCTTTGTGCTATAGCAAGGCAGTCATGCATAATATATTTTTACATTCCTGACATCCCTTTTGTATCTGTTTTACTAAAGAATAATGTCAAAAATGGAAGAATTAAATCTAGAGGAACTCCTGAAATGTTGAATTTTTGGTCTGAAAAAGAAAATTATCTGCTAATATTATCTCCAGTTGGGATAATTTTAGAGCCCCAATGCCTCTAAATTTATTCCCCATCCCCTCAAAGTTTTTACTCTTTGCTTAGTTCAATTATTTATTTATTTTTTCCTCATTGAGTTCAAAGTTCTGTATGCATAATGCAAACAAGATATTTTTGTTTTAAAGCTGAGCAGAGATTTGTCTTAATTTCCCCAAGTTTCCAATTTCATATTACTGATTCTCAGTGGGACTTAGAAGGTGAATCATAAAATATTACCAGAGAGAATAAAAATAAAATCAACTTTAAAAAAATCAATGGGCATAGCAACAAAATTTCAGTACAAAGCCGAACCATGTGCAGTCATTAACAGGAATAATAATTGTTAAATATTGCATGAAATCCAAATGTTTTCAAAGGAAAAATAACCTCTTTTGTCTCACTACTTCAAGCCAATAAATACATAATGAAGCAGATCTTGGTTGACTGAATTGAAAGTTCTGTTTTAATGGTGATTGAGTTTGATTGCCTTATCCTAACTAAACTTAGGCCAATGACTATAGTAAAGACCTCCTGAATTGTCAATCTCTCCGTCTGGAATTTTATCCCTAAAATGGCTTATTTGGTACCTACTGTACAGTATTTATGTTCCAGAATTAACAACAAAGGTATTTTCGCTTACACATATTATTGTCTTTCTTTTTATTGATTGATTTTATTGTTTTTGTTATGCGTGTGCATTTGCAAGTGTTTTAATTTTATATGATCACACTAGACAACTTTTCTTAGAGCTCAGTCTTAAAGCACAGGCAGCCATTCTTGTGGGCAGAGTTGCAGAAGGCAAAGCTACAAGTATTGAACTTCCAAGTATCACTACATTTATCTCCAGTGCCTTATGTAACAGAATTTTTAAACAGGGTATTGGAGTGGGTATATGATTCTTAGGATAGGCCAACCTTTGTCCTCTCTGATCCTTTTCTCAGACCATGCATTGAGATCAGTGTGCATTCCAGATAGCTGCAACTTATGCAGCTGCACCTCGTGCATTCCAGAAAGCTGTGTTTTATTATTAAAGAAGATGTTATTGTATTTATTTACTACATTTACAGTATATGCTATCCATCTCATTCTGCTAAGTGATTCTGGGAGCCAGGGCATGCTATGGTATTATTGCAGCAGAGCGGTACGTTTACCAGGAAAGAAAATGCAGGTAGTCCTCAATTTACAGTACTTCATTTAATGACTGTTCAAAGTTACAATGGCACTGGAAAAAAAGACTTATGACCATTTTTTCACACTTATGACCGTTGATCATCTTTTGCCACCTTCTAACAAGCGAAGTCAACAAGGAATCCTATTTACTTAACAACCATGTTACTAACTCAATACCTACAATGATTCACTTAACAATTGTGGCAAGAAAAGTTGTATAATGGGGCAAACTTACTTGACATGTTTCACTTAACAACATAAATTTATCTGTAGCTGCAATGGCAGAAAGTAAGACAAATTATCTACAGCCAAAGGAGACTGGGAGGAAGCAGCATTATTGGCTATTTTTCTTGTTGGGATAATTGAGTCTCTTTATTGGAGGTATTTAAGTAAAAGCTGACAGCCTGTCAGGGATATTCTAGTTGATTACAGTATGGCTATAGTTCACTTAATAGAAGTTAGTTGGGAACTTCTAGATTCCAACTCTAAGATTTGATGACAACCAATTTTGTTTACATCAAAAAAGTGTACTAGTTAATACCAAACTAAAAGACTATAACCTATTGTAGTTGTGTCAAAATCAAGGCAAAAAAATTCTGTAATGTGAAATAATCTAATATGTCCTTTTAAAAACTGCATCAAACATCCAGAAAAACAATTTCTTACACTTCACTGACTATCGAGTTCCTTTCTTTCAACCTGTGCTCCCCAAATGTTAGTATACTGTAAATAAAGGACAGGTATTTCAAAACAGCTATTTGTACCTGGAGGAATATTGATTTTGAAACACCAAGCTAGTTTTCTTATCTTCCTGTCTTTTTCCTATCCCAGGATGAACGCGAGGCCCGGGAAAATGTGAAGAGAGAACAGGATGAAGCTTACCGAATCTCTCTGGAAGCTGACAGAGCAAAAGTATGTATCAGTCATTACAAAGCAAGCAATTTTTAAGACTAATTTTAAGAAATAGATTTGTTAATTATTAATCCAAATCAGATCATGTTTTGTCACAAGTGTTAATATTTGTATCCCTGGGTCTGGTCCCTTTCCTAACCCTTTTCAGAGAGCCATCAATGCCCTCCTATACTTGTGATGAGGTCTCCAGCCTATTAACATTCTGAGAAACATGGCTTTCCTATTGGAGAACTCTCATAATGTTGTGTCATTCCAACTGGACAGAACCTGTTTCAATGAGGAAAGTTGCTTGGCTGCAGTTGCTTTTGGCACTACTTTTTTCAACTAATTTTCATAGCTTTACTAGAAAAAGAACTATGTTATTCTTTAGTAAACATAAGACTGCACCCTTCTGCTGCTCTCAATCTATCATGGTAACCTTATGCATTCCTCAAATACTCAGAAAATATCTACTTTGATACCAGTATCACTTTTGATATGAATGTTAAGTTTCACTTTAACACTAGAAAAATACTATAGTAATAAATAAATCAATTATTTTACTACCTTACCATGATATCCAAAATTGTCTCCCTCTGTTGATTTTATCAATCTGCCTTAATGTTCAGTCCTGCCACAATAATGCAAACAGGGAAAGAACTCAAATATAAAAGATGTGCAAATAGAAGAAATAAAGTAAAAGTAATTAGAGTCATATTTAATATTAAAAATTTAATGGTAGTTGGATTAATGCTTGGAGTAAAAGTAAGGCAGTTCAGATTCCTGTTCAGTTAATAGTTTAGTTTATTGATTAGCCCATATACCATATCAAAATACAGAATTCCAAATACAAATTATTAATAAAATGATTCCACTTCAGTGGCATCATGGGATCGAGGATCTTAAAACTATGCAGACACTCTCCCTTACTGAAAGATGTTGTTTGGGAGACCAAGTTCTCTTGGGAAACATATATGTGCAAAGTGAGATCCTTCACTTAAGAAGATTTCCTAATTGGGTATTATCCCTCATGTAAAGGAACCTTCACACATAAAGAGAGATAGAGAGATTTTGAAGAATTCACTCTGGCAATTTGTACAGCAGCATCCATAGATTTGATCATGCTGCTTTGACTTCCGTTATGCTTGATTTGGGAAAGCCACAGTGGTACAGTAGTTAGAGTATAGAGTGCAGTACTGCAGGCTACTTCTGCTGACTGCCGGCTGCCTGCAATTTGGCAGTTCAAATCTCATCAGGTTCAAGGATGATTCAGCTTTCCATCCTTCCGAGGTGGATAAAATGAGGACCCAAATTGTTGGGGGCAATAGGCTGACTCTGTAAACCGCTTAGAGAGGGCTGTAAAGCAGTATATAAGTCTAAGTGCTATTGCTATTTGACCTACTGAGGATGCCAAAAATGCATGCTTTTCTCTGTGGCAGGGCTTGCCTACAAGGTTCATGATAATTTTCACAGAGTTTCCAGCATGGTGGGAATAATATTAGACTGTTTGTTATTTTACAAAAAAATCTGAATAGTTTTAGAATCTAAAAGAAAGATAATTTTCAATCGAGAGAAACAGATATTGGGAATATATTTTTTCTGAATCATTAGTATTGTGTCTGTGAAGAAATGTAAACCATTCAAGTATGGAAAGCTGTCCAAATGATAAATTCTGTTTGAACAGACTTATTAATTTATCACTTGTTTTGCAGAGGGAAGCACAAGAAAGAGAAATTGCAGAGCAGTTTCGCTTGGAACAGATTAGAAAAGAACAGGAGGAAGAGCGTGAAGTAAGTGAGTTTAATTTTTTACTCAACTGCAGAATAACAACTGCGTAAGGTGTAAAGCAAGGGAAGCTGCTAGCTGTAGTTTCAATGTTTTTTGTTGGACACAAAAAAAAATTCAGATGTTTACTACCAGAAGGGAAACAGGTGTCTGGTAAAGTGTGATGTGATAAAATGCATATTGTAACATCATGATGTGAATCCTTTTGGACTTGTGATGTTGTATACAAATTCATAAGGCTTTTTGCTTCCATCATCATGCAAGTTTCATCAGAAATGAGTATCCAAGCTTTTTTTTAAAATCAGTATCACCCACAATCATATTTCAGATGATCTCTTCCAAAGAGGTTTTGAATATTATTTATATAACATTTTTACTTTTTCAGTTTCTCCCTATCTTAATAGTTCTGTTCAATATCCTCTTTCTCTTACTGCCCGTCCTTACGTACTTACTTACTTACTTACCTACCTACCTACCTACTTACCTACTTATATTATTATATGTGTACCCTGACTGCTATGACTAGGGGATGCTTATAAGGTTAAAAATGCCCCCAAACAGTACAATAATAACCAAAGTAACCACAGAGATCATTCAAACATTTTACAAAACCATTTAAAACAATTTAAACATAGTCTGCTGAAGAATTCATTTATTTTGACTACATAGTTATTTAGTCACCAACATTACCAGATCCTCAAATCTGATTTTTCCTACTCTTCTAGAAGGCTAACAATGTTGAGGTCAGACCTCGGGTCAATATAGGCATAGGATAATTTTACTCTTGTATAATTTTGATAGAGCATAAATTATGCTATTTAACCAGCATTTGGATAGAATGTCCTTTCAGATTTTTTTTATAGAAAGCTGCAGAATAAGTCTACCTTTTGTACCTGTAACTCATTCTCAATGCAAACAGGGAAAAAAGATATATTTATATATCAGAACAAAAACATAATTCACAAACTGTATACAAACATTCCTTATATATACATATTACCTGTAGTCTATTGCTATACAACAGAGTTTGCTTATATGATGTTCTTTCATTCAGCTTCTTTTAATAGCCAGTCAGTCATCTGTCCACATAATGAATCATCTCTTTTTATATCTGCAGTGCAGATCCAAGAATTGTTAACATTACTCTTCTTTTATTGTTCTTTAAGTGTGTTCACTGATATGGAATATCCATTGTAAATATATATTTTGCACTGAAGCTTTAGAGACTAGTTACTTTGGAGGGGAAGTTATTCTTTACATAATGAAAACAGATATTTCTAAGCTGCTGTTTGTTTTTTCTAGTATAATTGCTTGGGTTCAGTAAATACTATTGCATTTGTTATACAGTATTGGTAAATGTCAAAATACAATGATAGAAAGCAGGTGCCTCAGAAGAGAAAATAGAAAAGGATAACAACATTCATCCATTTATAAAAGATTAAAATAAGCCCATGTGCAGGTAAATGGAAAAATAATAAAATATTTAAGTGTATGTACTATTTTCAATTTCATCTAGTCTAGTTCTTATTCAATGCTCTTATGTCTACTAGAGCATCTCTGTGACAGATGACTATCCAGCCTCTATTTGAAGTTCTCCAGTGAAGAACTCATCACTTCATGTGGCAATAATGTTCCCCATCTGATACGTCATACAATCAGGAAATTTATCCTGACATTTAGCCTGAACCAATGCAGTTGTAACCCATTGATTCTGATTTCTGTATTAGTATTGTGATACAGATTGATTCTGTATTGTGTATCATGAAGAAAATGAGAAGTTGGATACATTTGACAATAAGTGCTTCCCTTTTGTGTGACAATGCTTCTCCTATCTTCCCTTAATCCTGTCAATGGTAAGATAATTGTCTTGAGATCTTTTAACCGTTCATCATAGGGGTTAATATCCAGGCTCCCTACCATGATCTGAAGTCTCTATTCCTGTTAATACATACTAAAATAGCCATTGCCTTTGTAGCAACTGTACAGCTATTGGATCACACCCAGACCCCTTTCACATGTACGACTCATAAGCCAGGTTTCTTCCATTGTATATTTATATCTTACATTTTTCCTGTTCAGATGCATAACTGTATATTTCTCTTCATTTCAGCTCATTACACAAGCCTGTTTTGATATTTTTTAAAATATTTCTTTTTTCACTAAAGAATTAACCTTCCTTGCAGTGTTGGGTCTCCTGCAAACTTGATAATCTTTTCCTCAATTCCCTCATCCAAGAAACTGGTTAAATGTTGAACAACACATACAGTATGGAGGCCTATGGCACACAGCCATTAACAAGTTTTCCTGGGTACATTCAGCCAATTGTGAATCTGTTTAATGACTATCAACTAGCTTCTATTTTACTATTTTATTAAAGAGAATATCATGAGAAACTTTATCAAAGGCTTTATTTGAGCAGATGCACTCAGATTTATGACATTTTTCTGTTCTAACTAAGCTAGTAACTCTATCAAGAAAAGAAGATGATTTTGACATGATTTGTTTGCAACAAGCCATTGCTGGATTCTTTTAATTGTAGTATGTTCATCCAAGGGCTCACAGACATGTTGTTTATTATGGCTTGATTTGAGGCTGAAGAGAATCACTAGTAGTTGTCAGTCCCTTTTCAGAATTGATTCCGACTCAAGATAGTTGGCTGCTAACTTAAGAGTTAAATGCTGAGCTTGGGAGAGTGCCAAACCTCAGAATGCACCATCAGCTAAACATAGTTCAGCAGTGAAGTTCTGGACAGCTCTTTGAAAGACAAAAGCATTAATTCCCCTAATTAGATAAAGCCAGGAGCTCTGTCTATATAACATCATCCTCCAGACCCTCTCCCTGATTAGAAACAATGGTCTTGCATCCTGCCCTGAATTCCTACAACCTAATGTTCCAAGGGCAGTTGTTTCTTGTCTTATGGTTTAACTTTGAACTGGCTACTGTGGATTCTTCTGATTCTTGAGACATAGACTGTTTCTTTAATAACCTGGTACCTCTGTCTTAAATTTCATGCAACTTGCAAACTGATCTCCTTGTTACAGTTTATGGATGGTCACATTACTGTTATTCTCACCTTTTTTATATGTAATGTGAGGCAGCAAACATACCCAATACTCTTCTTTTCCTCATATCAACTTAGGCACTTTAACCATTAATCAAACTGGCGCTCTGTTATAAATATATAGTTTAAATTATGATATACAATATAAGTTATGATTATTCAGATCTGTTCAAGCCTTTGTTTATGCCTCCTAGCCAGTGCTTATGTGTGCTTATTTTTGCCTTGACTACTGAGAGTGTCAAGCCTATAACAGTGGAGTACAATCCAGAAAGAAAGATTTACAATGAATCTTGTTTACTGTATTGTGTATTGTGAAGAAAATAAGAGGTTGGTATACAGAATCTTGGAATCAAATAAGTCTAAACTCTAGTACATTCATTGTTAAATTTATTATGATACGGCTCCTGTGATCTATTTGAACCTCTTTTCAACCTGCCTGTAGTTTTCTTGACAAAATTTCAGAAGTTGTTTGCAACTGCTTGCTCTCTATGGCTGAGAGAGAGTGACTGGCCCATGGTCACCCAGCTGGCTTTGCGTCTCATAGTATTCTGGTTTCTAGCCTGATCCCTTTACTGCTATTACATCAGACTGGCTCTCTACAGAGAGATTTATGAGAAGCCAATTAAAGCTCAAGATTTTTAAGTTACCTTGCATTCTGTTGATGACAAGTTTGAGATTGTCCATTATAGATGTCATGCTGACAAGTCTACAGTTTTTTTAGATTCTCTCTCTTCCCCTCCCCCTTTTTTTTTAAAGCAGGAATGATACTTTCTGTCTTCCAAGCTTCTGGAATCTTGCTTGTCTTCTCCCAAATATCACTGCAACTGTTCTGTGATCAACCATTAACTTATTACCCATTCACAACTTTTTCTCACAGTAGACCTACAACCTTTTTGGCTTTATTGCTAACATATCCAAATAACTCATTTTTGTTGGTTTTGAGGGTGTGGGTGTGGGTCTCTTTTGTAAGCCTTATGTCAAGTTCTTTGGCAGCTGCCTAAATTAAAGGTGGTATGCTTTCTTGGAGTTCTCCATTAGCAAGGTTTACTGAGGTGGACAGATTGGGTTTACAAGAATTTCATCTCCTGACATCATTTGGGATTTCAGGTAGCTGCCCAGTTCAACTCAGTGAAGAACCACCCACCATCACTAGACACTTCTTTTTCAAGGTGGCTCTTGGCATAAGTCCATGGAGGGACTATATGTTTTCTCTAGTGTTCTGTAGCAAGGTTTGCTTGGGTAGTTGTGGATCATCTTTTTAGAGTGAGAATCATAATTACCCCTGGATGCCTCCTAATCCCTTTTGCCTCTTTTTGACCTGTTATCTCTGCCAAAGTTCTCCCTTCCAGTCTATGTATTCACTTTTCTGGCTCTTCTGAGTGTGTCCATTGTCCTGTCCAGGAACTTCTCATTTCCACTAACGAGTTGTGGTGTCTAAACATTTGCTTTAAGCCCTTTAACTCTCTCTTTCAAGAAAACAAGATTGCACTTGCAAGTGTATTTTGGATCTTCTTCAGCCAGGAAAACAGAAATTGTACACACCATGATTCCCTCACTCCCCATATCCCTTTGAGCTTCCTCTTCTGATTACTGTAGCCAATTTCCCATGAAAACTTCTGCTTGCTGACTGAACTTATGAGCAAACAAAAAGCTGTTTTCTGTAAACTGGGTTCTTTGCATACCTCCTTGAACTGTCTCAACTAGGCCAACAGAGGCCATACTGCAGTCAGACACAATGGATAGTCAGCAGCACTCAAGACATTAAAAGTAATCTATCAGCAGCGCTTGGGAAACAGCAGACTTTTCCTCTCTCCTGTGCTCTTTTTTTTCCTTATCTGCTTTGTATAGTTCACTTGCCAAACTCCTATTTTCCGATCAGACACCAAGTGAGCTTCCAGTGGATTTTATTAAAGTCTCTGGAAGGAATGGAGAAGCATTTCTACTTTCTCTCCTTCTTTAATGTCGACTATTGAATGTGTGGAATGCAAATGATGCCTGCCACATAGCAACATATTAACCTCCCAGACCACATGCACATTATTTGTTACTTGTTGACCAATTTAAGATAATATATATACTGTATATATATATATATAACATTTGCAGTGTGTATTTTCTACAGTTGCTCAGGGTTCATGTTCTTAGGTATTTCTTTGTACAATGTGAATTTAGAGCTTAAAAACAAAAAAACATGGAAGCGAAAAGACAAAAGTTTTAATCTATAGTATGTGCATATAAGGGAATGCGGTGGCTCAGTGGCTTAGATGCTGAGCTTGTAGATCAAAAGGTCGGCAGTTCAGCGGTTCGAATCCCTAGTGCCGTGTAACCGGGTGAGCTCACGTTCCTTGTCCCAGCTTCTGCCAACCTAGCAGTTCAAAAGCATGTAAAAAATGCAAGTAGAAAAATAGGTACCACCTTTGGTGGGAAGGTAACAGCATTCTATGTGCCTTTGGCGTTTAGTCATGCCAGCCACATGACCATGGAGACATCTTCAGGCAGTACTTGCTCTTCGGCTTTAAAACTGAGATGAGCACTGCCCCCTAGAGTCAGGAACGACTAGCACATATGTGTGAGGGGAACCTTTACCTTTAGTATTTGTTGATTTGGTTGCTGCTCAGATGATCCATCCAATAGCTACTGATAGTTTGATTCTATGTTGGTTTCTTTGAGCCATTTGGAGGGGTGCTTTTTTTGTCAAATATATCATATTTGATTCAATGATTTTGATTATCTGACTTGTTGGCCTTCTAAACAGATGGTCCTTTATTTTAACTTAAAATCTTCTTAGCCTAAGAAATGGAACTCTGTTCCTAAACAATGAGAATTGTTGCTTTTACCTAGAATTGATAGGAGCTCCTGACTGACTAATCAGTTATCAGATAATGGATTTCTCTTATTGGGAGTTTAAAGTAATTTGCAGTTGAATAAATATTTCAAAAATAACAAATATGTTCACAAGGTGGGGCTTTCTCTTTTGTCTATTTGCAAAGTAGTTGCTGTGTCTTAAATTGAACTACCTTATTTTCTTGTACACTCACTACTTATAAATTTAGACTGTTACTAACATTTAAGATGTATAGAATTAAGAGTATGCATACAATCCTCTTTTGTGCATTCTAGTCCATGTAAATAAGTCATTAATATTCCTGTTTTAATATTGCCTGTATATTTCTCAGGAATAGAAGCAGAGAAGACTTACTTATTTGCCAAATAACAGGAAGGTTTATGGAACCTCCAAGACTAATTAGTTTATGTTGCATAATTTTTCATGGATTATAGTGTGATCTGCAGCAACCTATTCAAAGATTTCAGAGCCAATAAGAGCCCACTCTATTAATAGCCCTGATGTGATTGCAGGAGCTCCCATGCTTTGCAATGTACTGTTTAAATATTCAGAATAAATTCTGATGCAATATATACCCTGATTTTGAAATAACAAAACACCATATTAGTCCTTTAGAGAAAGAAAAAGATTCTTGGTGGCTAAATTCACACATTAATCCAGGGAATAAATGCAAGGCTGGATTTGACTCCTGATTAGATACTTTATAAGATCAAATCAAGGCTGTCACCTTTTTAAAATTATCATTATTCTGTGCCTTCGAGTCACTGATCATTCCTGGCAACTGTCAGGACAAGTCTCTTCAGTTTTCCTGGCAACATTTATAGAAGTGGTTTGTCCTGGCCTCCTTCCTAGGGCGGAGAGAGAATGACTAGTGGCCTAAGGTCACCCAGCTGGCTTCATGCCTAGAATAGGACTAGAACTCACAGTCTTTTGTTTTCTAGTCTGATGCTTTAACCACTAAGCTACACAACCTAGAGCCAAGAGTATCTATGGAATCGAGGCTAAAATATTGAGTGAAGGCCCTGAAGGCTCGTTTCACACTGCTCTTTTCGTTCCCACTGTCCCAGTGAGAAGCTCCTGAAAGGATTATATTGCTTTCATTTGCTGTTATATACTCAATAGAGCAGCATAAGAAGCATAAAGCAAATTTTGGCAAAGTTTCCTTTTTTTCCCCGCCCCCGTTTCAGCTCACATCATCTCATTTCCCCAACCAGCCTATCTAATAAATTAAGAGTAAAAGCCTAGAATAACTAATTCAGAAAAGCTAAAAATAAAACCCATTATCCACAGAGGTGGTCAGGAGGATGTTTTCTCTCCCTCCTTTCCTCCCCAACCCCCCTCCCTCCCAGGCATTATACCAACTGTATTTGAGTAAGTGGCAATCGATCTTAGTAATGTCTGGCTCTCATTTTTCAGAAACGAAAGAGCTGTAGCTTTAAGTAATCACTAGCTGCTGCTGCCAAGTGCACAGGCTGCAGTGAGTGTGTCTCTGTATTGGAGAGACCAGTAGAAGGACTACGGTAAACTGCAAAGCATGATGAAGTCGAGCTGAGGCAGTGGCCAATGGAGTGCAACCTGGTTGTGAGTTAAATGTGGCCCAACCAGTTTGCTTTGTGGTACTGCTTGCCACCTGTACACTCCTGCCTGCATATGCTGGGGATAGAAGACAAGCTGGGGACCAAAGCTGTACAATGGGCTGCTCTAGCAGCAAAGTGTGCTTGTATTTTCCATGTGCTGCAAAAAAGGTAATTGGTATTTGTTCTGTAGTGTTCTTCTGGAATAATGTCAAGGAGTTTTCAGCAGTGATTTGCTGCAAGCAAGGTGAAATGCTTCCCGCAGCAGGGAGCTTGGATTTTGATATCTCTGCAACATTGAGTTCTCCAAGCAGTTGATTGCATGAAGGAGGCAGAGGGTTCATTGTACCTTATAGATTCAGGTTGTGTGTGTGTGTGGAAGGACTGCTTGTTTTCTGTAAGTTGTTCAGTAGTTGGAAATAGGCAGAAAAGGATGTGGATTCTTTTGTGATTTTTAAAGTACACTAACTTTAGTATTAAGAAAAGAATAATTCCAATTAAGAGAATGTTTTGACTGAAACCATGACACATACTGTGCTGCTTTTAAATTTTGTAATTGGGCTTGTAATCTATAGAAGACGGACTCTATTTACCTTTGTTATAAAGTACTTTGTACTTTGTTTTTCACTCCTGTGTGACCCTCAAAGTTATGAATAAGAGGTCCTTCAGGTTTGTTGAATACAAATCAGAAGATGTTAATTTAATCCTAAGAGTATCCACACTTAATCAGAAAACTAAGCTCTTGCTGACTTTCAAGCAGGGGTTTCCAACCTTGGCAACTTTAAGACTTGTGGACTTCAACTCCCAGAATTCCTCAGCCAGCTTT
>JANHFM010009093.1:4374-22503 GCA_032468115.1 Grayia smithii
CCATCTATTCTCTGCCTCCTGAGTCCCAGCTGATCGGGAAGAAATGGGGATTTTGCAGTAACCTTCCCCTGGAGTGGAGAGAGAATGGAAATTGTAGAATATCCTTCCCCTGGAATGGGGTGGGAATGGAGATTTTACAGTATCCTTCCCCTGCCATGCTCACCAAGCCATGCCATGCCCACCAAACCATGACAAGTCCACCAAGCCACCCCCACAGAACCGGTAGTAAAAAAATTTGAAAGCCACCCCTGTAACCAGCCCATTAAAAGATTGTTCTATTTTCTATACATATTAGTCTATTTAAATTTGGGGGGAGGTGGTAATGGATATTTTTATTCTCTTGCAAGTGTTTTGGGTTCTTCCCTCTTTAATTTAATTTTAGAAATCATAGCAATAAAAGAGAAGCTTCCATCTTTTCAGAAGCTCAGAATAATTTACCATAGATTCTTGCTAAATTTAAATAATATTGCAATAAAATCTGTGCTGTAATAGAATAAAAATATCATGAGTTTCTCCTGGGATTTATCCCAACATTTAGAATTGAGGCATTTGGGTGACTATGTATGAAGATGTTTAAATAACCTGGATCCAAAGAATATATGGAGAATATCGACCTTGGCCATCCATGGGGGGAAGGGCAAACAATGAAGACTGCATCATGACATTGCAACACAGATTCCACCCCATTGGTATTTGTGATGCAGCAGTGCAGGCGGGTAGGTAAGGAGTGGAGCTCACATTGTAAATATCAAGGTACATGTTTTGTCATTTTGGGAAAATGTTGGCTTGCTGTACTCATCACTGTTCTGTCTCAGGCGACAAACAGAAGTCTGCTAAAAAAATTCACTTACTGTTCTAATCTAACCACCTTAGAAAATATTGAATTTTCTATCCTTTTCTATTGGCTCCCCAGGAAAGCATCCCAAGCAATAGTCATTACATTATGATTTAATCTTTGTGATCGTGCTAAATTGATATTATGGGAAAATGCAAACTTGAAAATGCCAAAGTAATCTTTTTATCTAATGAGAGTGAAGACTGTACACATCATAGCTTAACTAATTGAATTTAATAACAGCTGTTAACTTGTAGAGCTACAGCACTGATGCCATTTGCCAAAATGTTCAGAATAGCAATTACCAGATAGTCCTCAGTTAATGACCAGTCGTTCAGCAACCGTTACAATGGCGAAGAACAAGTGATGCTTTTGATCGATCCTTGAAGCTCTAAAATATTGCAGTGTTACATAGTCATATGATCGCTGTTTTCAATCTTCCCTATCAGCATCATACAAGCAAAATCCAGGGGAAAAGCAGCAGGAGGATGCAAATGACGAACACATGACATCCTCGCTTAATGACCTGCCGGGATTCACTTAACAATGTTACTGGAGACTAGTGGAACTGCTTTTGCTAGGTGGTGTGTGTTCTGACCTAGGCTTCCTGAGAAAGCATAAATCACAATCTTAGTCCCAAAAATCATCTTTTATTGAGACAGCTGTGAATTATGGTCATTCACAGCCTGTAATGATTTACAAACAGTCTGTGCAGATTCCAACAGATGTCTGCTCAAGTTGACACAGTCATTCAGGGAAATGTTGATAAGCATCCATCTTTATCTTCCTTGAAACGCTGCAAGAGACCTAACTGCCAATTAGTTTTGCAAGGCCAAATGTAGCACAAATTCAAACAGGACTTCTCAGAGATTGAACCGACTATATGAACTAATTGCTTCCTGCAAAGGCTCACGTCTGTTTGCGCCTCTTTTATGTCTTATGGGAGGGGCCAATCAACTCCAAGCCTTACTCCCGAGTCATCCTTTTTTTCTTAATTATTCTTGCCTTCTGGCATCTCTGCACATGTGCACACTGGGAACAAGCTTATACTGTTCTTCTGCCTCACTGATGTCAGATTCCAGAGGCACGTAACTACCAGATGGTTCTGGCCCTCTCTCTGCCTCCAATGCAGAGCCCCCATCCGAGCCTTCCCCAGACTTCAGGACTGACCCATGTTCCTTCCCAGCCTCCTTACTGTCCGACTCTGCTGCCAGCTCCACAGGCCGCCAACAGACCACAACAGTGTGGCCATGTGATTCATTTTACAACCATAACACACAGCAACAGAAGTTCCAGTCCCAATTAACGTTGTTAAGCAAAGACTATCTGTGCTCACACTTTTTAGCATCTTCAAAACTCCCTGTAAAATTAGAAGGG
The DNA here is from genome assembly GCA_032468115.1 of Grayia smithii. NCBI lineage: Eukaryota > Metazoa > Chordata > Lepidosauria > Squamata > Grayiidae > Grayia > Grayia smithii. The sequence continues at coordinate 6,587 of JANHFM010009093.1, forward strand.
TTCACATGTTAAATAATAAACCTATTATACCAATTTATAATTGTAAGACTAACACTAAATGAGATATTCAGATTTATAGAAAAGCATGAAATGTAAAATTGGTGGGTCTGATACTGTAATAATGGAATGTGGAAAGGAGGAGGGAAAGGAGAGAAGAGATGCTGCCTAGGAAACAATCAGACAAAAGAGGCAGGAGCCTCTTAATAATTAGAGAAAGAGACTTAGAAGGGACCAACTCGAATGGATCAAGCAGTTAAAAATGGCAGTGGGAAGTTTGTGTTTCCACAGTTGCAAAATTCTGTTAATGTAGCCTTACAATAAAGTAGATTTAGCTCATCTAGTCATACCTCCTGTGTAGTTTACCCAGGAGAGCTAACAGATACATGAATGTCAATGAGAAATTGTATTGGCACCACTTAGCGTTTCCATACATTTTCATAAAATTTTATGGAGGTGGTCTTCCCAGATTAATTCCATTTATTCTATTTCCCCATCTTGCTAAACAACACTGGCAAGCCAAGGTCTCTCTACCTTCATTCCTTTTCCTACCCTATGGTTTATTTCTCTAGGAAGGAAAAATAAAAGTAAAAACCACAACCAACCACTATGGAAGTAGCAGTAATGAACCTACTCAATGTAACTGTCAAGGGTGGGAGGTAGTGGGAAAACACAAAGGGAAAGATGGATTGAGATAGAAGTACCTATCAGTGAGAAACTCACATTTCCATAATATCCATTTAAAGTGTTTTCGTAAACTGTGGTTTTACTGTTTTTTCTGTAGTAAGAGCTGAACTGATCAATGTAACTTAGCTTTGTGACTCTCCTAGAAGCCATATGTTGTCCAAATATGGCCATTATGGCACATTTTTATACACTTTAAATTGTAATTAATCAACAAATTTATTATTTTGTATCTTTGGGACATGTTTATTTTGAAGAAGAATTTGATAGGCACAGGTTAATTCAAATGGGGTGCCCAAAGTGAAATATTTATTCACTTGATATGTTGTATAGGGATGGGCAACTCAGTGGTTCAAGATTTCATTGAAATCCAGAACATTCCGTTCTCCGCCCGACCATGCCAACCTTTACCAGATCTTTCCATTCAGTGGGTTCCAGAAGCAAATGCTCAGAACTCAAATCATCTCAACATGGCTGGGGCAAAATATTTTAGTGTTAAGATGTTTCAGTGTTTCATGTTTCCAGTTCAGAGGATTTACTTCCAGAAACTAGAATGTGACAATCCAGCGTTATCAGATAGGAGAACAGACTGTTCCAGAATTCTCCAGAATGTTCCATTGCTGTACTGGCTAATTTTGTAAATCCCTAGTTTATATTTATAATGGCTTCTTTTTGGACAAAAGTTATTTCATGTATATTCAGGAAGACCAATTGGCTTTTGTAAATGCCCACATTCATTTGAATTATATGCCAATAATTTAGACATTGCTTTACCAATTGTAAAAAACTCAGTGCTGCAAGACTGGGAAAAATACCCATTCTTTGTCAGTTGTACAAATTGGTTGGTGAAACCTAGTATTGCTTCAGAAATTTGGATTGAATTTTATTAGTTTATGTGACATTTTGATTTGTTTCACACTCTTAAAATAAAATGACTTAAAAGTTAATTATTTCATAACAAGGTGCACACACATATAAACAAATACACCTTACTTTATATATAAATAAGAGATACCAGATCTTCCCCTTTTTCTTTTTTCATATATAATTAAACCAAAATCCCGTTGAAGGTGTCTGCTCTGTTATTATACTTAATGTTATTATAAATTATGAATTCAAGACCAGTGGAAGCAGAACATCATCAATTTTGCAAGTAGGCACTTTCCCACTATGATGGTAGGTAGAGTGGAAAGAATAACATCTTCTTTTGAGATATTTGTGAATTTTCCATCACCACATCAGTGATAGACAAATGTCAAATACTGGTAAGCAAGGCCTATCAAGTAAAGTGAAGTATAGAATAGTGTTAGAGCAGCAAGCACATATTGAGAATTAATGAACAACTTACCTCTAAATAATCACAGAGCCTTATATTAGCTTTCAGTGCTAGAAATTAGCTCAGTCACCTCAGTGAAAAATTCTGCCTGATTCTAGGGTTTTTTTTAAACCTTATCTTAATTTCAGTACAGAATTATGAAGATCAATCAGCTGCCTCCCATGTTGTTTTATAAGAAAGGCTGATTGTACTGCATAGATCTCAGTAAATAGCACTTGAATAGTTTTGAAATCCAGATTTTGTAGGAGGTGATAGATCAAAAGGTATCACTACATACAAATCATTTCTTTACCAAAGTCGTACAATCATTTCACAACCTAATAATTCATTAATTTCAAAAATGACAAAGATCATTTTTCCAAGATCTGTTCTCTATCTTTAAATAAGAATCTCCAGGATTATGAAGTGAATAATTAAAATATAATTATTCTGTGAAACTATTTTTAGCTTGATTCATTTTTATCTGTTTCTCTTTCCTGAAACATGGTGAAAACTTCGATTTTTATGGATTTCAGCTGAATGCATTTTATAAAAGAGAACTCAAAGGACATAATTTGTATAATTTGTGCTGCACGGTGGTATTGTTTTTGACTCAACAGATTTGGGAAACAAGAGACAGCCTTCCTCCCAATTAATCTGTTAAAATTAGGCTTTCCTATATTTTTTTATTTTGAAATAAGATTTCAAAAAACAGAAGAAATGTCTATGCAGAAATTGAAAGGGTGATCACAAAACAATACCTGGTTGCCAGAGATCTAGATTGGTCTGGAATGAAATTACCACAAGCTTTTCTTGTGTATATTTTCATTATTTTTCTGATCTGGAGGGCTTTTCTATTTGGGCTGGGGCATATTTGATGTATGAATTCTGTTTTTCACACTGTGATGTAGTTAAGGCAGTTGGGTGTCTTCTGCCATGTGCCAGCTGTGGGCAACACAGAGAGCTCAACATGTGGTAAGTAACCTTTTCTTCCATTTTGATCAAATCTCTTCTATATTTTCAGGTTTTGAGCTGCATAGTCAATGATCATGCAACTGTTCATTGCTCTTTGCCATAAAGTCATTTCATGCTCTTTTGAAGCAGAGCAGCTACTTAGAGCCCTGATATGAATAACTTAAGTGTATTTCATGGCTTGAGTAATTCTTCCTGCTAAAAACCTGAAATATCAAATTATCTCCTAGTCCTTGCTGTCTTGGACTCTCTGTTTGTCCAGGCTTCATATATTTAATCTCAGGTGAAGGACTCATGGCATGTTAAAGTTAGCTTTCTATTACACAGAGCTGTTAACTTGGATGAATGATAGGGACACAATAGCTAATAGGGATCTTGAGATACTTGAACTATGGCATTTACTATCAGCTTTCCTGGTCTGGCAAGGTTAGCTTAATTGGCCAATAGTAAAGTCAATGCTCATCACATTCTACCGATCTCAATAATTTTAAGCTAGTCCCAATGATTCCATATGCTATTATATTAATAGCATATATTTAAGGCTAGTTTTAAGTCTGCTTTAAGAACAGAGAGCTTTTCCATAATGCTGGTCAATTGGGATTAATTTTCCTGGGAAAAATTGAAAGGCTGATACTCTTCATTTTTATACCTGTCTTAATAACATTAACATAATTTTTTTCTTGGCCTCATTCTAGATCAGGAATGGGCATCAGTAATCAATGCCTGGTCCTTTCTTGATGCATCGATTCAGGTCCTAGTCATTGATGACATGCCACAATTCTTGAGGTGTTTTTTTTATACTGTCCATAATTACCATGAGAGCCACAAAATCCAGCTTTCTCTTTTTAATGTTTTAAAATCTACATTTAATTATTGGGCAAGGTCATCTGGTGGCATAAAACTGATCACTGATATGGTAATTAGTACAGGTAGTCCTTGACTTATGACCACAATTGAGGCCAAAATTTCTGTTATCATGTAAGACGTTTAAGTGAGTTTTGCCCCATTTTACGACCTTGCTTGCCACAGTTGTTAAATGATTTGCTGCAGTTGTTAAATTAGTGACACAGTTAAGAGAATCTGGCTTCCCCATTGACTTTGTTTGTCAGACGGTCGCAAAAGGGGATCACTGCATCTGTCAAAAATGAGTCAGTTGCCAAGTGTCTGAATTTTGATCACAAGATCAAATGTTGCAACAGGCATGTGAAAAACAGTCACAAGTCTCTTTTCTCAGTACTGTTTAACTTTGGTCACTAAGCAAGCTGTTGTAAGTCAAGGACTACCTGTTATCAGTTTCCTGGAGAACATATAGAATTGGAGATGTACTTGGGGGATAAAAAGACAGGGAGTGTGAACCCAGAGTGTTCTGTATTATGATACCTGGGTACTCTTTGGACTGATTAATTGAGCAGATACCTATTTGGAATTGAAATATTTTGCCATATGAAATAAGCTTGTCTTGGATTTCACTGTAATTCTTAGGTGCTGAATGGCAATTGCAACCCAGAATGATATATTGGTTTCAGCTGATTTGCCACCTGCTGCCAATGCAAACAGATACCTGGCTTCTACCAGTTATACCCATGTAACAACTAGCAACTATAATGCAATCTCATGGAAATTTCTTTGAAAATGATCCAGAACCTTCAGTAGGCATAGAATGCCAATGAGGTAAGAAACATATTCCCATCCATTCTGAAGTTCTGGCACATTTACATTTTCAGAGGCTGGTGGAACTTGCTGTTTGTTATATTTAAAGGCCTACATGGCTTGGATGTTGTCTTAGAAAGTTCTCTCTCCTGTACAGTCTTCAGGAGTTTCAATTTTGTTGACAAAGACTGTAATAACTGAAAACCAGGTTCAGCTTTTTCTAAGGGTAGGTTTTGAAAAGTGAAATAGGATTCTTTTAAGAGGTCTACTCTTCACTGGTCTCATTTGGATGACAAATACATCCTCATTTTACTAAAGATGGGATGTAAATAGAAGTGTGCTTCTACTACTCTTGCCTTTAAACCACAGGTGTCAAACTCGGGGCATCACGTTGCCATCACATGACATTTTGCAATGTTTTTTCCCTTCATGGAACTGGGATGGGCATGGCCTGCATGTGACACATCTGGCCCACGGCCACCAGTTTGACACCCCTGTTTTAAACTATACTGCTAATACCTTCTATAATTTATTGAAACATTAGGTAGGGAACACTGGTGTTAAACTATGGAAATAGTTAACACATGCAAGGAATGTTGAGTATGTTGTATCTAAATGTTGTAAATGCCATTTAGATGCAATTCTCCTTTATTTTATTCATTAGTTATCATATCTGGGCCACGTAACTTCAGACAATCAGGAGATGATATTGAAGAAAGACCTGCCTATATCTCTTTGTCATCTAGTGGCCCTCTGGAGTTCTGTAACCCAGATCTCTACATTTATAGATACTTCCTGAACATAGAATGAGAGATCTGGAAATCTCAGAGGTCACCTAGTCCAACCTCCTACTCAGGGGTTTGAACCCCTGAAACAATTTGGAAAATTTATCTATTCTCTGTTTAAATACCTTCTTTTAGAAGAAACATACTTCATGAGGCTGCCTGTTTCACAGGTTTACCATCAGGAAATTCCTGTATCTACTTGAATCTACTTCTCTGTAGTTTCAGTCCTTTGATTCTGAGCCTGCCGTCTAAGACAACAGAAACCAAATCCCTTCTGTCTTCTATATGCCAATCATTTAGATATTTGAAGATTACTTTCATTTTTTCTCCCAGACCTGTCTTCCACAGGCTAAACGTACACACTTTTATCCAGTGTCTCAACCCTGTCTACTTGAAGATATGTGGATTTTAACACCCAGAATTCCTGCTGACTGGGGAAAGTTTTGAAGTCCACATACCTTCAAGTGGCCAGCGTTGAAAAACACTGCTTTAATAATTCCCCACAGGAGTTTAAGTCCCATCACCTTCTTGGTGGTCCTCTTCTGAAGGCACCCACATTTTATTACAATATATGGTTTTTCTTTTAGTTCATAAAATATCTACCTAGAGTATGAAGCAGGTTATACTTAAATAGTTTTGTCTTTGTTAGGCACTATGTTTTCAGAGTTAGTGACTCAATTTGGTGCCCTTCAAGTATGTTAGATTTTGACTCCCTAATTCTTTAGCTAACAAGACCAAGAGAAATAGGTCCACTGAACCTTCAAAATACCAACTTTGGAAAAACCTATATGCAGCAATCTCCAAATATAGGTACATATAGATATACTGAGACATAATTTTCCATACAATGAACAGATGGACTAGCAAATGATGCTATTGAGTCAGAATACTCACTAAAAACAGCCACATTTGCTCTCGTGCAATGCCCACGCAGGATTAAAGCAGTACCTTTGGTGACCAGTCTTGCAGTCCTGCTGCTTGGTATCACTAAAGAAATCAAATATTTCAGAGTCCAAGAGTACTGGGACAAACTAGCTACTGCACATCCCTGCTTCTATTGGAAATTTCTTTATTTCTTAGTTTTATCTGTGCAATGGACCATAAACAACTCCTAAAGCAGTTCCTCCTATAATTTTCATTTCTGACTGTACATGTGTTTTCTGATTCCCAATCCATTTTCAACCCGTTTCTCTCCTGCTTTGCTTCATCTTGATCTCAGCGTATCTCTCTTTCTTGGGGATCTGTCTCAATCTGGTCAACGTTCTCAATATCCTTGGCTTTGCTAAATTCTGATTTGGAAAAGAGACACAAGGTCTCCTTTTAGAAGAAGGTACCAGAACTTGATAACCAGAAAGAAGGGAGGGGTCTATACCGTGTCCACTAACAGTTTTATACTGTGTACTCTTTAGTTTAGTGAAGTTATCAATGTATTATGGAGTGAGAAGGTTTTGTTTTTCTGCTAGCTTGTGACAGAACATAATATTGATTTGGGCACAGGAAAAAAATGACTGGATAAATAGCACCCAGTTGGTTTCCGTTCCTAATTTGCGCTCCCTTGCTTTTAGTCCAGCATTTTAGCCACAATACCACACTGGCTCACAATTAGCGAGAGAAGTTAATCTAAATAAAATTGCAGCCGCTAACACCTGAAATGTTTTTTAAATTATTTAACTTTTATTACTGTTGCACCATTTATACAATTACATATAATTTCAATGCATCCATTGTACATTTTGCTTTTTCTTTTGTTTATTTCCAATGAGAGGTGACTTGGTGTCTGTGACACAGAATGGAAGAGAAACTGGAACTGCAATGAACGCAGATTTTTTTTTTCATTTTCACTGACCAATAAACAGAACTACAGGTGCACTCAACCACAGACATGCATTAAACTCGTCATGAGAAATCTAGGTAGGCTAAGTAGGATGAGAATGCTTTTTTTTAACTATTTTTTTTTAACTCCCAAAAATATTTGGGGAAGAAGAAGAATTGCAGGATTGGCATTGAGAAAAAATGTTGACAGCTATGTGAGTTTTGTCTGAAAGTTGCCATTCATCCACTGCATAAAAAATACAAAATGATAAAGCCTGTAAATAAAATTTTTAAAGAACCCACAAGAAATACTGCTTTTATAAAGGTTTGATTGGTGTGGCACTGGCCCAGAAGGCAGAATTAATCCTATCATTGCTCCTCCATCCCTCCTAGGAAAAAGGAAGGAAAAGATAAGTGGAGTGCATTTAGAGCAGGTCAAGAGGAAAAGGAAGAAAAGGAGTAGGAGAAGAGAAAGAGGCATACTGCACTTTCAGACAAACTGGGTTGTCTTCTTAATGAAATGCAGAGATTTTTTTGGAAAGTTGGCAGAAACTATATTAGATATTTCCCCCACAAAAATACTATTTAGATTACCCCATGTCGACCATTCCCCCATCCCCCTTAACTTAATGGGACACTTCTTGCTTGCTTGCTTGCTTGTTTTCTTGGGCAATACAGTTCAGCTACGTAACAAGTTAGTAGAGCTGGGGAAAAAAAGATAATTAAAAAAAAAAAGACACAGGTTGTTTTAAGTGGTTAATTTTGTTTTGTTTTGCAATAGGCTGTCCAATTTAATCCTTCACTGCTATGGTTTGATCCGAGTTTGCTGCTGGAGCTTCAGATGGTTTCGCTTCCTCTGGTGGGGCTGCAGGCTCTGAGGCCTTAGGAGTAGAACTAGGTGCTTCTGTTGTTGGTGGGGTCTCCTTGGAAGAAGGTGCAGCCTCGTTGCTGCTGCTGCTGGGTTTTGAGTCTGAAGCTTGGGCCACATCACTTTTAGTTTCTGGGACTGCAGGAGCCTCAGTCTTTTTGGCTTCCCCTTCCTCCTTGCCCTTGTCATCTCCTTTACTAGTAGCTGTGACTTCTGAAGGCTGGGAAGCTTTTGCATCAGCACTGGGCTCGGAGGATTTCGGGGTGTCACTGCTAGCTGGAGGAGCATCTGAGCTTGGCTCCTCCTTAGAGGTTTCAGTGCTCTTCGGAGGCTCTGCTTTTGTGTCACCCGGAGTGTCCGGCTTCTCTGGTTCTGGCTTCTTCGGTTCTTCTGGGCTTACACCTTTCTCCCCTTCCTTCTCTTCTGTCTTGTTGGCAGCTACCTGGGCATCCTTGTCTCCCATCTCCTCTTTGTTATTCTCCTTCACTTCTGCAGTCTCCGTGGTGGTCTGCTGGCTTGACTCATTCTCTTTTGGAGCCTCCCCTTCCTCAGCTGTTGTCCCCTCAGCCTTCTTATCTTTATCTTTGGTCTTTTCGTCATTCACATTATAACCCTTCTTCTTCTTGCTCAGTTTACCTCCCATGGTGGAGCTCTGGAAATGAGAAAAAGGAGAAGGTCATCCTCCAAATAAGGTTAACAGTAAAATGAACACTAAATTACTTTGTCCTTCTCACACAATATGCAAGCAGTAATACTAGAATAAATAGAGAAGAGTGGGCTGCATCCAGACTAAATTTCTCAATCGTGTTTTTGATCTCATTGAAATAAATGAACTGAACTAGTCATCAATAATGCAATCCCATTTCATAAAATGGTAGTAAACAAGACTGTTTCAGTCATGTTGTCCTATCAATGCAACCTGATAAACTTTAAGTGGCTGTGTTCATCCATAAAGCTGAACCCAAAGTACATTATGCTCAGTAGGATATGCAAACTCAGCCTGTATTTGAATGCAATCCAGCCAATTTATAACTGCAAACTAAAGTAACATGTTCACTATGTTCTTATGCTGTACCGCTTAAGTTGCTAGTGGATGTAATTTTGCCAGAAAGAGAAAATTATTACATCTATTTATGATTATTAAAACCATAATTTCATAGAGTAAATAAATGCATGCAGATCCCTGGTCCCAAAATATTGTAAATCTCCATTCTCTAGAGTTACATTGTCATGGTTTTCTTTGAAATTGTTTCTAGTTTAACAAAAAGTCTCCATTAAAGATTTGCCTCTGGGCTTTGGCCATAATAAGGTATATTAAGTTCCATTAAATATTTACTGCCCAATGCAGAATGGCAATTTCTAAGAATGTTTGGAGTACAACTACAACTAGTCTTGCTCAATTTTTTTTCCTGTCTACAACTGTTAAATCCAGATAGCAGTGGTGTTAGAAGACTATCTCTCATACACCTCTCTTCCTAGCCACAAAAACCTGGTCTAGTTACTGAAGAAATAAACACTAATTTGGCATCCTGTCCCTCTTCAAATGCCCTGATATACACATTTCCTATGTTACCTTCTTTCATATACCATTCACGCTATTTCACCTTAATATAGTGAAGGAAAATTCCATTGCATTGTATAAAAAAGAGCAATTGTTTACATTTTCTAAGTATAAACATATACAACGACATCCAAATAGGAATGGGCAATCTTACCCAAATCCTGAAAAAAAGCCTGCTTAATTTATCTTCATTTAATTTTCCCTCAGCCTTCCTACAGATGTTTACTAGAGTGAAACTTTCCATACATTGCAAACTGCATTCCAGGCAAATGAATTTCATTCTCTTGTTTTAGATGGACTTTTTTCATCTGAAAAATATTGGACAATTTCCCAAAGCTTCATGCAATTCTCTACATTTTATGAAGTTGCATCCACATGCCATGTGTAACATGCTCCTTTGCCTTGCTCCTCCAGGATGCCAATGCTAACCTCCCATCTAACCTCTAACCTCCATTCTGATATGATCTTGGTTAATAAACCAGGAAGTTGGAGCACAGCAGAGAGAAGTAGGGAACATGTTGTAGCTATAAGCTTTGGATGATTATCCAATCATAACTTCTGGGCACATTAGTTCATGCATGTTTATTCTTTCCTATATTTTCTGTAATTTAGAAGAGGAAAGATTTGCTTGCGGTTTCCCCTTGTGTGCCTACCCATGTTTTAGGAAATAAAGACTTTGTAGCCACTTATACATTCACAAGCGTTCATGACTATGATATAGCCTGCTTTAGAAAGAGAATTAAAAGGTGACAGCTTGCTAGGAAAAATTTTAAAATAATACACTGAATGGATCCCACCTCAACCCTTCCAAAAAGACACCAGCCCACTTTGGTCAGGAAAACAGTCGCTAAAACCTAACAACATTAGTACCACTCCATTTCATCCATGTAGGTCACTGTGAGTTTATTGCATAAAGAAAACAATATGTTCATGCCCATCCAGTCACATTTCACTTCACCGGAGTTTTTGCAAATCAGCAAGAGCAATGTATTAAACAAAAGCGAGAGTTATATTTGCTTCCAGATAGTCAATCCCCAATTAAGCCTCTATTTGTTTGCCTGGTAATGGCTAGATAACACAAACCAGCTTTTGTGCAAGGTGCCTATTTCTTCCCTCCACTCCGCAGTTTCTCTCCCCAAAACAGGATGGACAACAGAAACAGGTAGAGTACGAGCTGCCAGAAGATACTCTGCAACCTGACCATAAATTATGCCATTATATTTGAATACTAGTATTTCTTCACAAGAATGAAGGACAATCACACATTAACCGAGATAAAAACATGGGGAAGGGCTGCAGCTGAGAGGGGCACTGAACAGCTACCAGTTTGGGGTTTGTTTGTTTGTTTGTTTGTTTGTTTGTTTTGTTTTGTTTTTGAATGACCATTGGATTAGACAGGGTCATTTTTGTCCTCACCCAAAATATATTTCATTTCTAGTCCATTGACATTTTGATTTCATCTATTGATTCTACTAATTAGGTCCTGTTCAATGAGCTCAAATGTCCTTCTTGTGCCAAGCTACAATGAACTCAATGTTTCTAGCTGAGAAAATCCAATGGCTGCATGTAAGATGCATTTGAATGGGGGTGGGGAGATATTGAGTCAGAAATAGAAAATGGAATAACATTGCAGTATAACACCAGTTCTCTAATAATACTACAATGGTCTGAAGAGAACTCACTTCCTTCTGTACTTGTAGAAATGCATTTTCACCAAATGTGGACCGCAAACTTCCACTGAGAAATATTAGCAAGTTGGAGAAAATTTTTAAAAAATCTGGAAGAAGGTAGTGACAATGCATGTATGCATGTATACATACATACATGCAAAACTAAGGGTGGTACCACACTTTCAGCGTATCTCAATGCAAGCACAAGAAATGAACAATGGTGCAGGATTGTTGTCATTGAATTTGTCTTGTCATTGATTGTTGTCATCGAATTGTTGTCAACTCACCACCAATGCCGATTTTTTAAAGCTCTTTTAAATGAAAGACCTTTTATCTTATGTTGGTTTACAAGCTCTGGTTTGCATGCCACACTTTAATGCCTTGTAAGCCAACCATTCCATTCCACTCCACTCCACTCAGCTACTGCCTCTATGGCATGAATACCCACCTCTTTCCAGCCCCTCATTGCTGCCCCTGACTTACTTTCCTACAGAGTAACTTTTTTTTTTCATTTGAGATGAGAAAGAGGGGGAAAGGTCTTTGATGAAACAGTGAAACAATGGACCTGACTTAATTTTATTTAACAAGCTGAATTAACAGCAATGTTGTTAATTTTCTTTCTAGCCCTAGTGAAAGGAAGCATAGTAGAAGTGTGGTACTTTTTTTTCCTTTTAAAACAAACAAATTGATCCAGGAGTAAGCAAACAGGGCAATCTATTAATCAAGCTGTGTAAACACCAAGAACACCAACCTCTCACTGAGGCAGAGGTGGATACATATTTCAAAATGGCCATTGTGTACAGACAATTGAAGTCTCCTCTTTATGGCTACACATTCAACAGGGTTGGGGCTTTGATCTTCTAGCCTCACTCACCATGTTGAAACCAGTCACACTCACTATGTTGAAACCAGTCACACTCACCATGTTGAAACCAGCCACACTCACCATGTTGAAACCAGTCACACTCACTATGTTGAAATCAGTGACTGTCACTGACTGAGACTAAAGCAAAGGAAGGGTTGAAATCTGGAATTTTTCCCCAGCTGATTTACCCAGGGAGGCAAATGGCTGCAGCATGGATAATGCCTGTTTTTGTTTAATGTATAAAAATCAATGCTAGGATTTATTTATTTATTTATCTCTTTTTTTCTGCATATGCAGCAATTAATTAGCTTATGTGTTAAGCTACTCAAGCAAAGAAAAAATAAAAACCAGTTCAGAAGTATTCCTTTGTTACAGGTAGATATGGGGGGGGGAGCATAACAGGAAAGGATGAGTATTCTGGGGAGTGTTCTGGTTTTATAACACTGTGATCACTGAAAAGCAGGGCTGAGCCCCTTTCTCTCTTTAATGTTTGCAGCCAGTTCTTCTGTGAATTGAGGCTATATCACTGAGCCTTTTAGTTTTAGTTTTCCCAGTTAATTATTAGGAAGAGTTAAGGAAGATATGAAGATTTATACCATAATCTTACTCCATAAAAATTTCCCAAAAAATATAAGGGCAGTTATTCAGTGTTTGTTCCATGGCAAAATGGCATGAGGGAAGAGTTAAATCCTTTCACACCGGCCACCATACCAGTCTGAATTAAGAGTGCCATGGTTGTATTAATTCCTTAAAATGCATTTTTATATCTGTGAATTATTGAAGTGAGTTTTCAATAGATGCTGCATTACATTATATACTAGGTGTTTAAAAAATGCTATTAAGGAAAAAAATGACTGCAGAACTTTTAAAAATATGAATGCCAGTTCATATAAACTCAATTTGTCTACAGCACTAATCAGTCTATATGTATCCAATGAAGGATGCAGAACAGATTATCTTTTAAGTGCCTTTTAATTTACTGTTTAAAAATATATCCCATAATTCCCATTAAATAATGTAAAGCAAAAATGAATATTGTTGTTTTGTTTCTGCGTTAAAATACAAGAAGTCAACCAGGGTAGGATTAACTTATTTATGAGATATATTAACCTTCAACTCCTGTAGGAATAGATACATAACAAACTAGTCCAACATGTTCAACAGATGGTTTCCTTTCTGTGGAAGAATAATTGCAATAATCCCTAGTCAGCAGTATTTTTGCTCATGCTAAGGAGGATCAGAAAAGTTGTAGTGTCTTGACATTCAAAAGGCAACAAGTTAGAGATGGCTATGCCAATCACTTCCTTATATCAAGTGTTATGAAAAATAAAATCCATAGCCAAAACTGTGTTTCAAAATTGTCTTCGATCATTTAAGAATACAAACTAGCAAATTTTCTGCAATGCTACCATTGTCACTACCACCACCGATTCACACCCATTGAGACAAACCTGATAACATACAGTTAAGTGCACAGATACAAACAAAGAATAGTCTTTTCTATTTCTAATAGACAGGTAAAGGCAACATCTTGGGAAAGGTTGATAGTCACTATTTTAATCAAGAGCACAATATGGACAGAAAAAGTTAAATCTGCCTCCTGTCCAGACCACAATCCTAATCTTGATATAAGGTCCTGGGATTACTACTTAAAAATCATCAGATCTAAAAAGCCCAGCTCCTATTTTATTGCTTAATCTCTTGGTACTGAAAGGCAAGAGAAACACTGCTATTAAAAAGCAAAGCATGATTATATCCATACACTATTGACCGAGCTTTTGAGAAACTCACAGCTCCAACCCTCCACCACTTTTCAATAAATTGTGGTCTGAATTGGGATAGATAAACTAGATAAACTTGCCTAAGTATATACTGCATTTTTCGCTCCATAAGACACACTGTCTGTGCGTCTTATGGAGCAAATATTGTAGCCAGGCCATGGTGGCGGGATCCTTTTACAGTGCTGAACCCTGCCGGAGTGCAGGAGTCAATAGGCAGAGCTGGCACATGAGAGGACACCTATTGTGGTCCTCTCAGGCTTTGCCTTCTGCCCTCACTACACTGCTGCTCCATATTCAGCGCTCCATATGCACAGTGAGATGGTGCTCCAGATTCTAATTTTTTTCTTTGTTTCCTCCTGGAAACTTAGATGTATTTTATGGTCCGGTGCATCTTATGGAGCAAAAAATACAGTAGATAAAAGTAATTTGGTAAGCTAATTGGGTGGTCACTCCTCCCACCTTGCCTTGTATCATCTTTGTGGTGGAAATGCCTAGAACAACGGTGTCAAAGTCAGTTTCATTGAGGGCTGCATCAGGGTTGTGTTTGACCTCAGGGGGGCCAGGTGAACGTGGCTAGCTTGACATCACTCATCGGTAGTGCTTGTGGTGACCCAAGTCTGTCACAGCTAAAAATGAAGCTCAAGAGGGTCACACGTGGCCTTCCCAAGCTCCACTTTCACTGGCAGAGGCACCGTGGGCCAGTCCTTCGCTATTTCCAGGGCAGCCCCGCGGACCAGATCTAAGCAGCCTGTGGGCTGGATGTGGCCTACAGGCCTTGAGTTTGACATCCTTGATCTAGAAAAATCACTGAAACATTCCTTTTAAACAAAGGGAGCTTATCCTGCAAATCCTGCTAAGAGCTTCAACGATGTCCACATGGTGGCTTCCCCGTCATACTGCTGTACTAAGAGGACAAGAGGCAGCTCTTGTAAACCCACTCCTAAAAGTAATTCTGTGCTTAGGATTTAGGATGGGAAACTCACATACACTCAACACATCAGCCAATTAATGGAAGGAGAGGCTTCAAAAAAATTCTTTGTAGGATTTCAGACCAGCTTCAGAAGATTTGGTAATGGCAGAAGAGCAGCTATAGACCAGTGATGAGGTCAGAATTTACTGCAAAAGTTGCTGGAGTCAGAATCCACAGCCAAAGTGACAAGCGAGGAAGGCAGGGAAGGCCTTCAAATTACAGACATACCTATCTAGGAAAGAACTGCTGAGGCTCTTGGCACTGCATTTTCCTGAACTTTGGACCGGTGTGCTGGAGAAGAAAAATTGTTTTCTGCATTTTTGCTGTTTTGCCTTTTCAAATACCTTATGATAAGCAAGGAGAACAGAATACAGGACTACCAGGGGAAATTATAGATCCTGCCAGTAAAACTGAGCAGTCATCAGGCCAGCTAGTAATCCTATCTGAAACATGGAAGTTGAGAAACGGTTCACTTCCTGTGGCAATTTCCTGACTTCATTTTCTTCTTCTGGTTTGCTCTCAGTTGTGGCTTGAGAGACCTACTCTTTTCACATCCCACCACCACATTTAACATCCTAACTTGTCACAGAGGCTCCTTTCCATACACCAAGCCTTCCTTATTTTCCAATGTTTTCTTTTGTGCTTCCTGTCCTTCAGAGAACAAAATCAGCTTGAAGCTCCAAGTTTGTTAAAGTCTAATTTCAGCAACTGTTGATGCAAAACTTTTGACAAAGGGAAGAGCATCTTCCCTACATCTGTCATGAGCCAGCAGAAGATCCACTGCATGTTGTTACATGCGCAGACATTTGGCACGTCCTACCAAAGTATATATTATTTTTAATTATTAACTGCAAATCTCTGGTCAACATTCAAGTTATTCAGTTAGAGGGTCACTCTGAAGAGTGAGCAAAGGATCACTCTGCTGTGTTCTTACGTTAGCTTCCAGAGCTATAAGGTCTAGTGCAGTGTTTCTCAACCTTGGGTGCT
>JANHFM010009097.1:0-10764 GCA_032468115.1 Grayia smithii
CAGCTTATTGCCCCCAACAATCTGGGTCCTCAGTTTACCTACCTCAAAAGGATGGAAGGCTGAGTCAACCTTGAGCCGATTCGAACCAGCACTAATTGCAGGCAGCTGGAGCTAAGTGGAATCACTTAGCAGTGCACTAGCTAAGTGCGCCACCGAGGCTCTTAAGGTCACAAAAGGGGATTACATGACCCCTGGAAACTACAACTGTCATAAATATGAACTACTTGTCAAGTATTCAAATGTAAATTGTGATCATGGGGATGCTGCAGTGGTCATAAGTGTGAAAAATGGTCATAACTTGCTTTTTTCAGTGCAGTTGTAACTTCAAATGGTCACTAAACAAACTGCTATAAGTTGAGGACTACTTTGTATAACTTTTGGTCATAATGCAGAACATTTGTCAAATAGTAAAATTTTTAGATGCTGTACTGAAAAACATTTCATAGTTCTGAATAGACCAGATAAACTGGAATTCATTACATAAAATGTCACCTTGACTTAAAAATTCAACACAAAATGCTGCTTCTTACATTAGGTTGACTATCGGCAAAAGGGTGCTGCTGTAGGAAGAATACCTACCAATTACTTGAGAAGAGAACTGGGTACTACAGATCATGAAATTCTTACAAGCAGATTAATAGGTATGCAGTATAAACATCAAGTAGTCTTATCTATAAGTCTTGATTTTCTTTAAAAGACAAGTTGTAGAGACAGTTCTGAATTGAATCATATTCAGTTAATTATATCTTGTGAAATGGCCATATAAATTTGATCAATAATGATATACTTATTCCGTATCTAATGTAGCATTGGGACATCTGTTCAAGAAAGCTATATATGTTTTAGAACAAGTGCTGATGGATGGATTACATTGTTTTCTACTGTAAGGTTTGATAGGTGACAATCAGAACAAACTAAAACATATCCGAGATGGGTGACAAATTTAATAAATATCGTAATTCAATCACAGTGTCAATCTGAATTTAAAACCAATAATATTTTCATTTGATAAAAAGTCATGTACTTTCTCCAGATGTTTGTGAGGGAGTCTAGCCAGAGAACAAAGAGAAAAAGACCAGAGGAGAAGGAAGAGGGAACTTTATTTCTCTTTTCCTCTTGGGCTCCCTCCTATTCTGTTGTATCTTTCCTGCCTTCTATGCTAAAAGTACATGTGCTGTTTCTTGGAAGGGAGGTGGAATAAGTTGGCAAAATGTAGCAACAACGGACATTTAGAAAAACCAACACCCACACCCCATCCGTCCCAATGCTTCTTTGCTGGGACATGAGGCATCTTTGCAAACTATTCTAGCAAATTCCTGTTATTCCTAAGCAGGCACATATGTGGAGGTTTAGCATACTTGATTTTGGCAGGGAGGATTTTCAGCATCAGAGCAGAGAAGCAGCAATGAGGTATGAAGCATGAGGTGCCTTAGGAGGGTGTGTGAGGCACAGTATGTGTGCATGCATCTGCTCTGACACTGAAAATCCTGCAAACAGGATTTTCCATGCTAGAGTAGAGAAACAAGTCCTGCACAGCCTGCAGCTACCCTCCCAGAGTCTTCCCCACTCCCCTGAGGCATCCTGCACTCCTAACTTGGGTCTCCATATACTTAACAACTCACAAGATTGCTGAACAGCCACTGCTGGGATTGAAGCCATTGAGCGAAGCAGTTGCATGATGTTTTGTTTTAACAACCACTTTACTTAATGACCAAGATTCTGGTCCCAATTGTTGTAATCAAGGACTACCTGTACTAATACTTTCTTTATGCTTTTCTGTATCTAATGAAAATGTACGTGGAAGCCATCCAACAGAAGTGATAATGAGCCTTATTCCATATTTTCTTTTTCATAAAAACCAATGGAATTCTTGAGCTAGTATCTAGAAATAATTTTGTGAATGGAGGAAAATAACCTGATATTTAATATGGGTAAAATAGAGGCATTATTTATATTGTTTTTTCCTTTGGGTTGGGTTTTTTTTTGGAGGGAGTGATAGTGGACTCTTGGTTAATAGCAGAACTATGATTTAAATTTGATCTTGGGATTGATCTATGTTATTATTGATAGTGCTCATTTTGTTTTTGCTATTTTCTTATAGAGATAGTACGGTGGGTTTTCAGATATTTTAGATTCAGATCCCATCAATGTAAACCAGCATATCCAAAGGATTCTGGGAGTTATAGCCCCCAAAATCTTATTTTTATATGGGTGTTTATTTTGTTATTTAACAATAATCTGTACAAATAATAAATAAAATGCTATTTTAATAAATGTGATATTGACTTCTGAAAATTTATTATTGTAAGTTTATTTTATTTATTAAATTTATATGCTGCCCATCATTAAGTGACTCTAGGCAGCTTACAACTAGATAAAAATATGAATATAAAACATTAAAATATTAGAATGATAAATCAGTAATAAACCAGTTGAGTAACCTTTTAAAAGTCTACCAATAGTTACATTTTCAAGAAATATCATTGAACAACTACCAGTTTTTCTGTCAATAAGAAATAGACAACCAGCTCCTTATTTTTAAGTGAGGTACCAGTAGTCCTTGACTTAAGACTACAGCTGAGCCTTAAATAATTGAATCTGGCTTCACCATTGAGTTGGCTTGTCAGAAGGTTGCAAAAGGTAATCACGTGCCAGATGCCAAGTATCCCAATTTTGATCACATAACCATAAGGATAACCATGGTCAAAGTGTGAAAAATTATCATGTCAGTTTTTCAGTGCCGCTGTAACTTCAAACAGTCATTAAATGAATGATTGTAAATCAAGGACTACTTGTAGTGGATCATAAAAATAGATGCAACAAACCTATTTCTGGGAAACTTTTGACTAAAATAAGATTTTTTTATTATTATTATAAAAGCCATATTGCAAGGTTGTTATCTTTATAGATGATCTGAGCATATTTAAATAAATTGATTAATTTTCTGGGGGGTTTTATATAACATCTTCAAATATTACATTTTACAGATCGATCAATTCGACCACTTTTTCCAGCAGGCTACTGTTATGATACACAGGTAGGCTACTTTGGTCACTTCTAATTTTCTGTCTAGTTAATATCCTGTTTCCCTGAAAATAAGACATTCCCTGATGCGTTAAAATAAGCCTCTTCCCAAAAATAAGCCCTCTCTGAAAATACTTAAATGCAGAGTTGGAAATCAGGTAAGACGGCAAAAGGAGCCCCATTTTGCTCCACATGCCCCAAAATAATAAGACCTCCCTGAAAATAAGGCCTAGCACTTATTTTGGGGTTCAAAAAAATATAAGACAGGGTCTTATTTTCAGGGAAACACAGTAGTGCAATATTGGTGCTAAGTAGCTACTTAGTAATGTAGAATCCAATTTGTTTTTCTGTTATAGAACTGCTTTTGTTTCTGGAAGTGGCAAGGAACAATTTCCTTTTCTTTGTGCCCTCTAAAACTTCAGTAATTAGTGGATTGTTAATGCATTCCCAAACCAAGTTCAATTCAAAGGAGCATTTTTCTTTAATGTGATTCCCATTTGATAAAAGCGTAGGGACTTCAAGAAAATGAAAGAAGAAATAAGCCTAAGAATATGAATGAAAATATGCAGCATTTTATCCTAGTTTGTTGTGTTTTGGACAGTATCAACACTTTAATAAAACTTGATTTTCCTCTAAGAAAGAGTACTTGAAATTATCTGCTCATTTCTCCATCTTGGCTGAATGTTCTGCCATGCTTCTAGTTGCTTTAATTTTTTTACAATGTATGTAATATTTCTGCACATCATTTGGGTTTTCAACTAATACAAAAATTGTGTTTATGTTCTCAGACAAAATGTCCCTAACTTTGTTTCAAATACTCCCTATACATTTGCCCATAAATGCATTAAACAACAAAAGATGCATGATACATTCTTGCTCAGTGTTGAACCATTTGCCAGGGTATTGAAATTTAGTATTTAATTACTGTTAACTAAAACTGTATTACTTGTTTTTCTTGTGTTAGATCATTTGTAATCTTTTAGCTGTAGATGATGCCTATAGTCCTGAGGTGCAGGCAATTAATGCAGGTAATGAATTTTTAAATCTTTCTCCCCCTCTAGAATAGATAGTGAAATAACATAAGCAATTTGAAATAATAATTCTTACTGTTTTTAGCTTCTGCAGCTCTTGCATTATCAGACATTCCGTGGAATGGACCTATTGGTAAGTACAGATGATAATTTAAAGTATTATTTAATTTTTTCAAAATACACACACACACACATACACACATACACATACCCTGTTTCCCCCAAAAGAAGACATCCCCTGATAATAAACCCAATCGGGTTTCTGAGCGCATGGCAATAAGGCCAAGCACTTATTTCAGGGTTCAAAAAAACATAAGACAGGGTCTTATTTTCGGAGAAACATGGTGTATATATATATATATATATCAAAATTCAAGACTGCTTCTGGTCCTAGCACTTGAGATTGTGTTTCCCCATTCTAAGTTATCATAATCTGATTGTAAACAAGTGCCAGAGATGGACCAGGGAAGTAGCATTTATCATACATTATATTCACTGTTGTTCTAATATCCTCTAATATCCTCTCAAGTTAAGCAAAAACAAATTTTCCCTTTCCTTCCTTTGCTGAATTAGACACAAGCATTGTGTGGGCATTGTGTTTGTGGTATAGCTTATAAAGTATTTGCTCAGTAAAGCAAATTCTTTTAAACAGCAAATTATCTAAGATGTATTTTTTGTAGTTCAAACACATTGAAAAGATTCACAAATTATTGATTTTATTGTTTGATTTGCATAACTGATGGGATATCTTAATTTATGGAGTACCTTCTTAGGAGCTGTAAGAGTTGGAATGATTGATGGAGAAGTTGTTATTAATCCCACTCGAAAAGAAATGTCTTCTAGTACTTTGAATTTAGTGGTTTCTGGAGCTCCTCGAAGCCATATTGGTAAGTGGTTCAGATATACGTATAGAGATAATTCTTGACTTGAGACTGTTTTAATGAACATTTGGATTTAAGACAGCCTCAGTAGTGCTTTATGGCCTCTAAAGCACTTCTAGATGTCATAAAATACCTCCTCCCCCCTGCAGCCACATAACTACATTTTGGTCACTTGGCAACTAACTTACATTCACTATTTTTACAACCACATGATTCACTTAACAATTACATGATTTGGACATACAGTCAGTATGAATTGCATAGTGTCCACCATAAAAAGAGTCATAAAATCATGTCCAGTCATGTATATGACAGTTGTAAATCAAGATACGTATATATTTACAACTGTCATAATTTATAACTGAAATTCTGGTCCCAATTGTGGTAAATTACCTAACTTTGATTAAAAAAGACTGACAATTTTACTTCTACATGGAAACCACTTATGGACTTTTTGCCAGAAACTGAAAGAAATGAAATTTTGTTTTTGGAAATTATAATCCCATATTAGAATTATATGAGTTTATTGAAATAATGTGTATTTTGAACTGTTGTGCAGAGTAGGGGTATGATGTGTACTGCATTTTGCACCATCTGAAATTTCTGGATGCTCTTCAAAGGCAGCCCCATGTAGAATATAATAATGTGGGAGACAACTAAGATATGAATGACTAGGGGCCCCCAATCCAGGAACGGACACAGCTGGTGCACAACCCGAAGTTGTATAAAGGCCCTCTTGCTGTGAGAGCAACCTGTTTCTTGAGCACTAGTCATGAGTCTAGAAGGACCCCCAGATTGTGCATTGGCTCTGTATAGGTAGTGCAGCCGTATCCATGATAAATTCCTAGATCCTGTGGTCCCAAAACCCAAAGCTGTTGCCAAGTTCAACCCAAAAACGATATAGCTAAAAGTACAATTCTTTATTTGTTCATACCATATAAATAGAATTTTGCCAGACTAAACCTACACTACTGAAGAAATAATTAGAAATTCTAGGGAGTGACTGTCCTAAACCTGTTTCTCTGATCCAACTGTGGCCTGTATTGCCTCTTGTCTCATCTCCTCTTCTGTGTTCCCTCTGTCCTGGGAAATTTGTCACTATTATAGTCCATCACAGCACCTTCCTCTTTGTAGACACATTCCATCACACCCACTCAATCTTGCCAGTGTTTAGCTTGTTCCCCTTCCAAACCCCTATATCCTCTAGGTACCAAGACAGGATGTCAGTAGCATTGCTTACTTCACCATGTGTATAGATTTACAGCTGGGTATCATCAGCATACTTATGATACCTTACAACAGAGGCGTCAAACTCATGTCATCACGGAGTTGTCACGTGACTTATCACGACTTTTCTCCCTTCGCATGGGTCCAGCCTGCAGACCGCAAGTTTGACATCCCTGCCTTACCACTTGATTACCAATAACCTCTCAGCAGCTACATGTAGATATTGAACAGGAGTGAAGAGAGTCTTGTGGCATCCCACAGTGTAGGGGCCGAGGGCAGGACCTCTAGTTTCCAATCAATATGTTGGAACCAGCAACGGGCGAGAAGAAGAAAAACAATACTGTATGTGCTACTCATCCCCAACCCTGACAATTAGCCCAGAAAAACATGTTTGATGATATTTTGACACTTTTTTTTCTGAAAGTGTTTTTTGGTGTATCTGACTTAAACACTTTTTTTAGATGCTAAATCTGTTTCATCCCCAATGCCTTCTTCAAATTGTACTTGTTTTGTCACAATTGGTAAGCATTTAGTGCTTTTTTTACAATTGTCTTTCAAAATTAATTATTACCCCAGAACAGTTTATTTGTTCTTTGCTAATTTTGTTATTAATTTATTGTTTTTTTGTTAGCCATCCAGAGTTGCATTTGCAAGATGGGCAGCCATATAGGTTCATTATATAAAATACTTAAAGTACTTCTGAATCAGAAAAACCTTACAAAGAAGCTAGCTGTCTGAAGTATGGACTTAAGTATTTTTTGCTGATGTTTATTGCTGTTTGCCAGTGACTTGGTTTAACTTATTATTTGAGGAAGGTTCTAAAGTACCATAGGGTTTCCAAGCCAGAGCAGAAAAAGCTAAGTGAAATAGGATAGATTTCTTTACAGCAAAGCAGTTAAGACTTCATATGTGTGAGTCTTAAATCACTAATCATAATTCATTACGTAATATGGGCTGGTCATTTCTTTTTCTTAGAAATTTTGTTAATAGCTAGTATATTTCATACTGAAAGCTGTTGTAATGATTAACTACCTCTCAATTTAATTCAATAGTTATGTTGGAAGCTGCAGCAGACAACATCCTACAACAGGATTTCTGCCATGCCATCAAAGTAGGTTTGAAGCATACCCAGCAGATCATTCAAGGCATACAGCAGCTGGAAAGAGAGCAAAGAATCAAAAAGAGAACTGACCAGAAGTTATTCACTGCCCCTGAGGAGATTGTGAAATATGCACAACAGTAAGTGTGGACACAAGCATCCGGAGAACTGTAATTGAATATGCATTGGCTTCTTGTATTCTTTCTTACTTAAAAATAATTGTAGCTACATAATTGTTACACACAAACATATGCTGCCTAATGTCAAATGATTGAAGCGGCACAAAAATATTATACTTTCTTCAAATCCCGTTTTATACAGGTAGTCCTCAACTTTAGTGACTGAAGTTACAACAGCACTGAAAAAAGTTACTTATGACCATTTTTCATATTTATGACTATTGTAGATCCCTTGTGATCAAAATTCATATGGCAACTAACTCATACTTATCACAGTTGCAGTGTTCCATTTTTTGTGATCTTCTGACAACAAAGTCAATGTGGAAACCAGATTCAATTAACAACCATGTCACAACTTACTTGCAGGGATTCACTTAACAACTGTCTCAAGAAAGATCATAAAACTCAACAACAGACATTTTGGGTTCAGTTGTGATTGTAATTCGAGAACCATCTGTATATGAATATACACTTAACAAACATAGGTAGAAGTGGAATGGTTAAATTCTGAAGATGCAAAATTTGCAGGAACGTTACAGATATGAAAGAAAAAATGTTTCAGTGAAAAACTTAGAAGAAAATGAAAGTACATGTAGAGTTTAATATATTCCTACATCATACTTTAAGAACAAATTAGGCAAGCTCCTTTAAAAAAAAAAAAGTTTAGTAAAGCAGGTACTTCATAGGATTGTGAAATGTATACCATTTAGTGCTCTTCCAGTTAAATTAATAACATTCCTAATAAGACCTCTTCAAGGATGTCCAAAACACCTACGAGGTGTAAAGTCAGATCACTAATGGCGCAGCACTTTCATGCTCTGAGTTCTACTTGTCTTGTAGCCTGAAGTTGACTACCAAATCTGCATCATTCTTTTTTGCTAATATTCCATTATCCCCCAACCCAGGTTAGATAACCGATTTGTAGCTTGGGAAGTGTATAAAAACATGCTTAGAAATGTGGAGCAGAGGACTGCTTAGAGCAGCAGTCCCCAACCTTTGGCAACCTGGTGGGGGTGGGGAGAGAGAAACCTGGCCTGTCACTTGCGCAAGTTGAACTGTGCATGTGTGTGCCTGCCAGCCGTGCAAGTCAAACTATGCACATGTGCATGTGTCAGCCAGCCACTGACGCGGCCACGTTCTGAACAGGTCGTGGCCCAGTAGTGGGCCACAGCCCAGGTGTTGGGGACCCCTGGCTTAGAGTATACTGCACCTGAAAACTGTTATCAAAACCAGTTCATTTACTAAAATGTCTGTTCCTGGCTTCTTTCCTAATTTCAAAGGATGAAGCTAAATTTCTATATTGTGTCCAACATAACATTGTTTGCTAAATCTATGTTTATTTTTTGGACTTCAAATGCATATAATAGATCTTACTAGTATATACTTTTTGTATATACTAATACATACATTTTGTACTCTAAAGGGAGCTGTTTGGATACTTGCTGGATTATTGTATAGGAAACCTTTGATTAAATAGATTAATGATGAGAAAGGTGCTTAGTAATGCCAGACATTTTTTAAATGGCAAATGGGTCTTTTTGAAACCAAAGGACATGAGAAAATCTACTTTTAATACTGAATGCTCATTTTGAGTGGAAGCAGCAAACATAGTCTAGACTGCTTTGCTAAATATGAACACTATACAATGTTTGGGACAAAGTTTGTATTCTCCAGTAGTTCAAATAAGATTCGCTTCAGCATATTTTGTAAATTAAAAGCAAACTTTACTAAACCAGGTTTTTTTAGGTTGGAGGGCTTACTCTTTCAAAGCAGAAGGAAAATTCAACATATACAATATGAATGAAGTACTTATTAAAGTATGAACTTGCTACATTGTTTTCTTATTTTTCCATGCTTCCTCATCCACCTCTGCAAAGACTTGCATCTGAAAAAGTCACAGCAGTATTTTCAGACTTCACACATGATAAAGTAAGTATTTCTATTCATATAATCCCTTCTAGATTTTCTTTGTGCATCCCAGTAGGGCAACATACTGATCTTAGCTTCAAGAGGCAAAAGATGATTCAAAACACAGAATCACTGGGAGTTAGGCAGTGTAAAAATTTAATTAGTATAACATCTGGCAGCAATTATTTAGCGAAACCGCATGTGTCAGCAAGAATCTTAAGATCTATATTTATGAGAAAAAATGGAAGTATTAACTAATGCATAAAGTTTCAGTTCAGCTTTCTTCTTATGAAACGGGACCAGTCTCAATAGCAACAGCACTTAGACTTATATAGCACTTCACAGTCCTCTCTAAGTGGTTTACAGATTCAGCATATTGCCCCCAACAATCTTGGTCCTCATTTTACCGACCTCAGAAGGATAGAAGGCTGCTGGTTCCCGGTGATCAGCAGAAGTAGCCTGCAGTAATGCACTGTAACCCCTGCGCCACTGCGGCTCAACTATAAATGTCAGTGGGTCCTAGGCCACAGTCCATGGACCACTGTTGTCTGCAAAGATACTCCAGGTTATCCATAGTCTATGTGCCATATAAATTTAATAGATAAAATTAAAAATAAATCCCCCACATTATTTTAAAATACCCCAAATCTCAGGAGAGTGTAAAATCCATGGATTTAGCCATTTTTTTATTACTTCCAATTTATTTTTGGTGTCTCTTAGTATTGTTAGATACATAATCATGATTGCAATTATCAGGTAACTGACTCTTGACTTAAAAGCTTGCAATGATAATACCCTGGTCCACATCAAAGTTTGGAAACTGGTAGTCCATCTGCAATAGGTTTATAGCACGGTAATCTATACAATTTGTATGTAGTTATATTTTTTTTATCCTGAATATGGTTTTCTTGTACATTAGAAATTCCCTGCCACTCTTAGACATTCCTCTAGTGAGAATGTGAAAGTGTTTTTCCCGTGTCTGCTGCAGGTTTTAGAATTGCTTGCAAATTAAGTAGTGTTTTCTGCCCCTGTATTATTGTTCAGCAAGGTTCTGATGCGATTTTGAACTGGTGGATTTTTTTTTCTTAATTATATATTCTCATTTTAATAAATAGGATGTGTTTGAATTCTATTTTGTATCTTTTGCCATCTTGAGCACTATTGATGAAAGGTAGAAGATAAATTTAATAAATACATAGAATAAAATACATTTTGCATTCTAGATTTCAAGAGATGAAGCTATCAACAAAATTAGGCTTGAAACAGAAGAACAGCTAAAAGGTCAGATACACTAATAATGGTTATGTGCATACATATGGAAAAGACGCCTAGAGGGAAGTTGGAGGACTACTCACTCTGAGTCAGATCGAACACAGATTAGATCTTACATTAGGACATATCTTGTGGCAATGAGG
>JANHFM010009098.1:52510-63862 GCA_032468115.1 Grayia smithii
CCTGCAAGTAACCTGGGCCTAAGCCATGTAGGGCTTTATAGGTCAAAACCAGCACCTTGAAGCGCATATGGAGGACAACCGGGAGCCAGTGCAGCTCGCGCAGGAGAGGTGTTATATGGGAGTAACGTGGTACTCCCATAATTACCTGCGCAGCCGCATTCTGGACTAGCTGAAGTCTCTGCGTGTACCTCAAGGGCAGCCCCATGTAGAGAGCATTGCAGTAGTCCAGTCTTGAGGTGACGAGGGCATGAGTGACTGTGCATAATGCATCCCGGTCCAGAAAAGGGCGCAATTGGCGCAGCAGGCGAACCTGCACGAAGGTCCCCTGGTCACAGCCGTCAGATGGTCATCAAGGGACAGCCACGAATCCAGGA
Organism: Grayia smithii; assembly: GCA_032468115.1. Classification (NCBI taxonomy): domain Eukaryota; kingdom Metazoa; phylum Chordata; class Lepidosauria; order Squamata; family Grayiidae; genus Grayia; species Grayia smithii. Next base: position 52,885 of record JANHFM010009098.1, read on the forward strand.
GGACACCCAAATTGCGAACCCTTTCCGAAGGGGACAAAGTCTCACCCCCAATCAAGAGGGATGGTATCTCTTGTGCTCGGGATGCAGTTATTCACAGCCACTCGGTCTTGGAGGGATTGAGCCTAAGCCTGTTCCTCCCCATCCAGGCCCGCACTGCCTCCAGGCACCGGGACATCACGGAAAGGGCATCACCGGGTTGGTCCGTAGTGGAGAAGTACAACTGGGTATCATCAGCGTACTGATACCTCACCCCGAATGATCTCACCCAGCCGCTTCATATAGATGTTAAATAGCAGGGGGGAAAGAACCGACCCCTGAGGCACCCCACAAGTGAGAGGCCTCAGGTTCGACCTCTGCCCCCCCAATACTGACTGCGAACGGCCCAAGAGGTAGGAGGAGAACCACAGTAGAACAGTGCCCCCCACCCCCAATCCTCGGAGCCATTGCAGTAGGATACCATGGTTGATGGTATCAAAAGCCGCTGAGAGGTCAAGTAGCACCAGGACAGAGGAATAACCCCCGTCCTGGGCCCGCCAGAGATCATTCATCAGTGCGACCAATGCCTATATCCAGGCCTGAAACCAGATTGGTACGGGTCCAGATAGTCCGCTTCATCCAGGAATTGAGGAAGCTGACGTGCCACCACGGTCTCAAAAACCTTTGCAACAAAGCAAAGGTTGGAGACTGGTCGGTAGTTGTTCAATGAGACTGGGTCCAGGCTGGGCTTCTTGAGGGGTCGCACCACCACCTCCTTCAACGAGACGGGGAAGACTCCCTCTCAAAGAAGCATTGGTAATAGTCTGGAGCTAGTCTCCAGTCACCTCCCGTGATGCTGACACCAACCAGGAGGGACACGGATCCAGTAAACACGTGGTGGCACTCAGTCTGCTCATAATCCTGTCCACATCATCCAGAGAAACAGAGTCAAACTCAGTCCAGATGTCCTCACCAAGACCTACCTCCGTCATCTCACTGGACTCTGCCCAGTCAGAGTCCAAGCCTGTCTGGATCTGAGCGACTTTATCCTGCAGAAACTGTGCAAAATCTTCAGCTCTGCCCTGCAAGGGGTCCTCCCTCACTGTCTGATTTAGGAGAGAGCGGGTCACTCTAAACAGGGCCGCTGAGGTGTTTTCCGCGGATGCAATGAGAGCAGCGATATTAATGTGAAGAGTGTTATTTACAATCTCAATTTGTGTTTAGTTCTATCATTATTACTTTAGTCTTAACTGCATATGTGATGCAGGGTAAATCTGGAAAATAGGCTAAAATAAATCCTCTTCCTATCCCCAGTTACATAACCAGGTGAGTACTAGTATGTTTTCTTGAAAGAAATAAAGTATGATAGTATTTGCAATTTCACCTACTCTCTGCTCTTTCGGCACACACAGGAATAGACTACACCATAAGGAATAGACTACCCCCCCAACACCATAAGATACAGCTTTGAAAAGAGGTCAATGACTGTCCAAATAACTGTATATCCATGGTTATCAGGGAGGTCGATAATAAAATCCATCCCGATATCCTCCCATGGCCGCTCAGGTTCCGCTACTTTTTGGAGCAGCCCTAAGGGTTTTCCGGGTCGGGGTTTCGTGATGGTACAAATGGGACAACTGGTGACATATTCTTGGATGTCTGTCCTCATCTGTGGCCACCAGAACTGACGTCTGGCTAAATGCAAAGTCTTAAGGAATCCTAAATGGCCGGCTTGTTTAACGTCATGACAATGGTGTAGGACTTCCTCCCGCAGCCCTACGGGGATGTATAGCCGTCTGCCTACCCATGCTAACCCATCTTGGGTGTCTACCTCCACGGAATGTTCGGTCAGCCATGTATCATCTTTCAATGCGTCCTACACTTTTTGTCCCCAAGTGTTGAGGGTTCGTATTCGTCGTAACGGCTGCACTGGTGGTATTATCGGTTGCACTACTTCCTCTCGCTCGCTGTTTAACTGGGGCATGCACAACAAGGCGTCCGCCAAAAAATTGCTTCCCGCTGGGATGTACTTCGGTATGGAATTACATCTGGTAAAGTATTGTGCTCACCTGATCTGTTTCGGCGAAAGCTTACGGGGTGTTTGTAGTGCTTCCAGGTTTTTATGGTCTGTCCAGACCTCGAACCTATGTTCTGCCCCTTCCAACAAATATCGCCAAGTCAATAGGGCCCATCGTATGGCGAAAGCCTCTTTCTCCCACACTGTCCACCTCCTCTCAGTGGGTGTTAACTTCCGAGAGGTGTAGGCACAGGGATATAATACTCCTGACGGCGCCTACTGTAACATCACTGGCATCCGCTTGAACCACAAATGGCAACGCCGGGTCAGGATGTTAAACAAGCCGGCCATTTCGGATTCCTTAAGACTTTGCATTTAGCCAGACTCTCTCGGCTCTTTCGGTGCACACAGGAATAGACTACAAGCCAGGATTTGGCAATCACATTTATTTTACTGTGAGGCAACAAAACAGCCAAGCTCAGACTGAATGAAGCCAACGTTGAGAACTTCCGCCTCTCAACGCTTTTTCAAGTCACACGGGTTGCAGCCGCCAATCAGCACTCACAGTGGAGGTACATGCCCGTGCATTAATTATTCATGAACCTACGCCCCGTCTGCCTCCAGCTTACCCTCGTGCTTCTACACCCGGCCGCCTAATACCTAATACCACCACCACACCCTGTGAATGTCGTCCTTCTGAGGAACAGTATGTCTTGGAGTGCATGCTTTAATCGTCCAACCGGCTGCATCTTATGGTGTCGGGGGGAGACGGATTGAGATGGGAGATATCAAGCCCGACACCTACTTTGGTGTACGGTAACAAGTTCAAATCTTGGTTTGCCAAAGTAAAAGAGGATTGGATTAATGAGATTTTAGAAATACCATGTCAGAAATTCTTATATCTAATAAGAGCACATTACACTTGTTTGGGGAGGGAAGATTTAAAAGCTGTAGCAGACTATATTAAGAAAATCATATACATTAAGATTAATATAAAATTCATTCAATTTCACAGGGTGATTCACAATGTGATTTGTTAGTCATATGTAGCATTAAATTCCTTGGATTATAGTCATACTAGCTGGATGCCCATGGTTCGCTATGAAACTATGCTCAGGCTTGATAAATCAACACTTAGAGTTTGAAAATGAGTAGTTATGATCGGCCTCTCCTCTGCCCTTCTCTCCCTCAGGCTAGCCCCACAGAAGCCTCTCCTCTCCCCTTCTCTGCCCCAGGCTTCCCCCATAGATTCTCTCTTCTCCCCCTTCTCTTCCTCAGGCTTTCTAGCCCCCTTTCTCCCTTTCCCTTCTTGCCTCATAGAAGCCTGTCCTATGCTATCCCATTCTCCCCAGAGTTATTTTCAAGTTGGGAGGGGGAATAGAATGTCTAACTAATTAGCATTAGAGCATGTTGTTATAATTAGGAAATACTAATGCTCTGATGGTCATTTTGAAAAATCCTTTCTTAGTGAGCACCTACAACCCAAGAAGAACATAATGGCAAATTTCAAGTTTGTAGGCTTTACGGTTCTGGAGATTTCATGATTAATGCGTGAGTGGTTTTTGCTTTTATATATATATAGATAATTGCTTGCCTAGAAATAAGTGCAGGCTACGTTGAGGTTAGTGAAATTTCTGATTAGTTCTGAATAGAATTAAATTGTTGCTATTCTTATGCATTGATTGAATTATATGTACTGCAGATGCTCTATGACCCTGCCATTATGAAAATACTTGTTAGGCACATATGAATTAAAACATAGCAAATGTTTACTGGCTCCATTATTACTATTTAAAAAGGTAATGCTTTGTTTGTTTTTAGATCAAAAGACACATTTTGGATACTTAAGATAGATAGAGGGGGCATGCTGGTTCAATGGTTAAAGACACTGACCTTCTTGGCTGGAGAGCTGACAGCCCGTCTTCGAGACCCAAGCGCTGTGCAATGAAGTGAGCTCCAATTACTTTCCCCAGCTTCTGCCAATCTAGTACAGTAGTTCGAAAGCATGAAAATGCAAGTAGATAAATAGGTACCACTTTGGTGGGAAGGTAACACTGTTTTGTGCACTTCAGTGTATAATCATGCTCGTCACATGAGCACGAAAGTGTCTTTGGACAAGGTGGGAATCAGACATGACTGGACAGCAGAAACCTTGACCTTTTAAAATAGATAGATCCATTTTGAAAATGCCAATAACAATGAACAATGGATGATAAACTCAATTTATGTTTTTTAAAACTGAAACATTTCTCTGACTTAGAATATTGCTTCTGATATCAACTTGTATCTTAGAATTATTTTAAACAACTACTGTAGTATGATTTTTTAAAAAACAACATTTGGATTGTTTTTTGGCTTATATAGATTCTCAGTGTTTGTTGTCTAAATTCAAAAACTACTTAAGATTTAAAGAAGAAAACATTTCCTCTTCTGACCCTCCCAAATAATTAGCTTGATTATAGCTAATTACCTACAGTACAGTAAAACAATAGGCTTACTAGCACTGATGATATTACCTGTTTTGGTTATGTCTGCAAGAAAACAACCAAGAGTACCAAAGACCCTTTATTACAACCTTGAGCTACAAATATTTGCCTTTATTGGCACTATAGGCACTATAGGCTACACTGCAACAATGCCATTAAGACACTGCTCTTGTGATAATATAAATGGAGGTTTGAATAGTTTTTTTGTGACATTACATCTTGAAAAATAAAAGGAAAAATCCCTGTCTAAAACTTGCTTTGTCTCCAAAGTAGCAGCTATCCAATCTATTTGTGATTGCAGTGCTTCTGCAATCACAAATACCAATACTGCAAGGACAGGATCTTGATGAGAATGGAGAATTTACAGTATCCTTCCCCTGCCATGCCCACCAAGCCACTCCCACCAAACCACACCCACAGAACCGGTAGTAAAAAATTTTGAAACCCACCACTGGATTAAACTACCATTATATATATTGCAGATAGCCCCTTAACCATTATCCATAGGTTACTATTAATAGAATATGTAGAGATAATTCCTGATGTGGATCGTCAGAATTGTATTATGGCTACACTGAAAAATTTATGCTTGTTTCCAATTATTTTTCCTGACAATTCCAGGGAGTAGTTCTAAAATTATTTGAAATCCTAAATAGCTTAGAGCCAAACTACCTGAAATGTCATCTCATATTGTGAATCTGTGACCAGTAAGATATACAGGAGACACACTTTTACAAATGTATCCTTTTGCAATACCTTTTCTGAGTTATTTCCAAGATATGGAATGTCCACTGTTTACAGACAAATAGATAAGTTTTATCTATTTAATCAAGGCTCTTAAAATTGCTTTATGGATATTTTAATGTTTATGTCCTTTATAATTTTATGTTAGTTGCATTGTTTATTCTAGTTAGATTTTTTAAAAAGGATATAAATCAAGTAAACAGTTACAGTGCAGCCACAAAATAGTGATTAACCACAGAAATATGCCGAGCTCTTGCATTTTTGAGAGGAACTTTTCCAATACAGTCATGGATGTCTTATCAAAATAAAGTTTCAGTGAATTCAGAGGAAGTTTCTTTCAGATATTGTATCTATACAGTATTAGATTGTAGTTAAACTTTTGTAAAAATATTCTTTTTCATCCTGTCATTCTTCATTGATAACAAAAGCTCAACTGAAACTTGTAGTAAAAAAAAACAAGATTCTTGAAGTAAGACATCCCTCCCACAAAGATCATTTACAAAAGTTAATGTTTTAGGGATAGTAGAAAGTAGAGGAACATCAAAGTAATGTTTTCTGTTTAATAAAAGTATCTTCAGTTTCTCCAAGAGAATTTCTATCAGATTTTGGCAAAGAATTATGTACACCATGAAATAGGACAGTTAATGAGTTTTAACTTTTTGCTTCAGCAGAAACATGAACTGTCAGTTACTCTTAATTTTTTTTAACTAGATCATTTTTAAAATATTTGCTGTTGTGTGAAGCTGGAGTGCAGGATGTTCTTAACTCTAATATATGGTGTGTTTAGGTCCTTTTCTAAAAACTCACAAATTTCTCTTCGCGCGTGCACGAAGAGAACCGGTAGCGAAGGTGAGTGGAACCCACCCCTGATTCCTGTCTTGTAATTCAAGCATCTGATGAAGAGAAGCAGGAAAAAGAATAATGGTAAATGAGGGGTGCTTTTTCTTTTTTATGCTGCCTTCGAGTCAGTATTGACTCCTGGCAATTCCCTGAATCAATAATTCACTGCATTTTTCTTGGAAAGAATTTGGGAACTGCTTTGCAATTTCCTTCTTCCTAGAGCTGAGACAGAGCGACTGGCTCCCAAAATCACCCTGTTGACTTTGTGCTTAAGACAGGACTAGAACTCAGTCTCCTGGTTTCTAGCTTGGTGCCTTAACCACTACACCAAACTGGCTCTCAATACTGGTAGTGAAGAGAAATTCAAAACATTGATGACTACACTGAATATTTGCTATAAAACATCTATTTTGTTTTTTCCTAATAAATGTTGTCCAAATTTATTTTATTATACATTATTAACATTTCTATTCTTCCCAGTTCCAATAACTATTTTCAGTTTTGTGCAGTTTTATAACATAAATGGAAGGGTGCAAAGTGGGAGAGATTCAGCAAAATTCCTAATTTGAAATGAGAAATTACTCATTTAATCCACAATATGATTAAATTGTGTCATTTTCTAGATTTCTGATAACTTTGTCATTACATTACACAGTACTGAATATAATACCATGTTTCCCTGAAAATAAGACCCTATCTTATATTTTTTTGAACCCGAAATAAGCACTTGACCTTATTTTCATGGAAGTCTGACTATTTTGGGGCATGTGGAGCAAGACGGGGCTCTTCTTGCCATTTTACCTGATTTCTAGCTCTGTCTCCCTAACCCTAACCAGAGGAAATGGCAGGAACTGGCTACACATGTGGTTTAATATTTTCAGGAATGGCTTATTTTCGGAGAGAGCTTATTTTAACGCAGATGTTCAAAAGCCCGATTGGGCTTATTATGTGGGGAGGTCTTATTTTAGGGGAAACAATGGTAAACTGAGAAATTCTAATAACAGTTTAAAATATAACTTCAGTTATATGTTATATTTTATATAATGTAACTTTCAAAAAAATGGTTACCACTATACCATTAGTAGTATAGTAACTATTAGTTACTATACCACTATAAATAACTAAGTAACTAATGGTTACTTATCTATAGAAAATAGATAACACAGCATTGGTTAGGGGATCCAAAACCCTTACTGAATCCAGAGAAGTATGAACAAAATATGATAAAGTGTAATTTTCCACTCTATTGCATTGCACATTAAACTTAAGCTAGGAAAATGGATAAATTTCTTGTACCTAAAGTGACACATGTACACAATTAAAGAGGTCTGTTCATGTTTCTGGTAGCTCAAAGAGGAATGGATAAAGTACTATAGATAGCTCTTGGCTTACGACCAAAATTGGGACCAGAATTTCTGTTGCTAAGCAAGGCAGCTGTTAAGTGAGTCACACCTAATTTTACAACCATTCTGCTATGCTTGTTAAGCAAATCATGTTAACTGAATCATCTGGTGGTTAAGTGAATGCAACTTCCCCCATTGTTTTTGCTGGTCGGAAGCCAGTTGAGAAGGTTGCAAGTGGCAATCACATGACCCCAAGGTGCTGCAACCATTATAAATACATGCTGATTGCTAAGCACCTGAATTTTGATCATGTGACTGTGGCCATGCAACAGTTGTAAATGTGAGGACCTGTTGTTAATCACTTTTTTCAGTGCCCTTATAATTTCAAAGGATCACTTAGAGAACAGGTTGTAAGTCAAGAACTACCTGTATAGCAAGCCAGCTTTCCATGGCTACATCTCCTGGGGATGATGCAAACAGTAATCTACTGATTCTGAAGGGCAACAAGCTGATAGAGAATATATAGGCAACATTTTTCTTCAACATGAGCAGAAGATAAACATTAACTAAGTTATTTCACCTTCCAAAAGTTAAGTTAAACTTCTGGAAGACAATTAAGCAAAATAACTGGTTTATATCTATATTTCACTCTTTCACATTTTCAATTTAAAGAATCTAATTTTACCCAGAAGATTTTAGGGATTCTTCCTGTATTTGTTAATAAAGATACCAGTTTCTTCAAAACTTGATCCTCAGATACAATTCTATGAATAAATATCTATTTATGTGGGTCAGATCAGAAGAGTGTTAAACATTAATAGTGAGTCAAGGTCAAACTACTTTGTCTTAAACACATGTGCTTAAAAATGAGTTTATATTATACCCATTTGTTCTATTCCCCCCCCCCAAAGTGTAGGGGTACTTGGTACTTTGAGGAAGTAAGTTAACTCTTATTCCTTTAATTATTATTATTGTGTCCTTTGCCATTTTTCCCATCAAAAATTCCATCAAACTATTATTTTCTGAAAATTGCATATTTTGGGGATAAACAGCTTCTTTTGAGTCTAATTCTCAATGAGAAAATAATACAAATGAGATAATGTTCAATAAATTCTGTGCTGACATCTAAAACTAATTAGGTTTTTTTTGTACGTGCTACACTAAGTATATTCAGAAATATATGCTTAGTATAATATATACCTGAATTACATTGCAATTTGTAGAACAAATTATAATTTGACCTAATTTTTCAATTTATCCAATTCTAGATCAGAACAGAATTTAATTGGAGATCCTACAGTTATGAAAAAGGAATTAAACTGAAGAGGACCTTCTTAAAAATAAAACCAAAACAATTTTACAGATTACCAGAATGACAGGACAGAAAGAATAAAAAATGAATGTGGAGAAAGTAGAGGAAAAAGTCTTGCAGTCGCCTTTAATCATCAGGGATGAAAATGGCAATAAATGTGTGAGTAACACCATTGGATCTTTGAATGGAAGCACTGTTAGTCATCCTCACCAAGGAGTAGAACATGAAGGCTGTAAAATATTTAAAGATACAGCTGGGCTCAAAACAATTGCTTCAAGTCCATGCATTGAAGAGCAAGACTTGCAGAAAGCTGCCAGTGATTATATTTGCATGGGGACTTCAGACCTGAAGGCCACGCAGAATTCTTTTTCAAAGGAACAATTTTACATGGATGCTATGAATCAGACTTTCCAAGAGTCAGAGAGCTGTGGCAAAGAAAGCCTTGCAAAGGAGCCTTTTCAGAATTGTAGTACTGGGAAATCAATGTCTTATCGCCAGACAGATCTCATGAATTTAATGCCCCTGGCCTCTAAGGAAAGGAGCACTATTGAAATCCAACATGCATTAGGAGGTGTCCAAATAGAACAGGAAGATGCTAATACAAATGAATCTTTAATTACAATGATAAATTTGGGGGATACAATGAGTAAATGTTATGAGGCAGTCAGTCCTAGGGAATTAGGTGAAACTTTCACCTGTGAATACTCTGGTGCTCCTAACCTAGACGTTTTCATCAATTCAAATACGCAATCTGTTCCCCTTTCAATGGCAGAAGATGAAATCACCAATTATATTGATTTAGTTTCACAGAATAGTGAACAGCCTGAAAAGCAAGGACAGAAGGATGCTGGTTCTTACAGTAAGCAATTATTAGAACCAGAACAGTTTGATATATGCAAAGACAAACACAAGAAATATATGCATAGCACTCCTGAACAAGATGAAAATAAATGTATGGCTGGGGTTAGTATAGATAATGACATACATAGTGTTTGCCATTTAGCCATTGAAAGCTTTAATGAGCATTCTGAACAGGAATTTTGTGAAGATGAAGTGCACATGATCAAAATCCAGAATCTTTTCAAAGAAAATGAGGCCTTGTTGAAGGGACCTAGTGAAATATCTAAGGAAATACAAAATTATACACCAAAGGCAGAAAGAGTTGCTCTGTCTGAGCACAACTGTCAAGCAACTTTTGTTGTTTATAGCTCCCCAGCCAATGAACATACCTTGACTTCTCCTCCTACCGTGGGGTCAAAAAATGCAACTTTTGCTATAGCTTCCATGCCAGATGATCCTGGGGATGAATCTAAACCTGTAAAGAATACTCACTTGGTAAAAGATCACCCTACAAGTCCTTCACTTAAAAATAATCCTGAACAAATTGTAGTAAAATCAACAAAGAGATCTCCTTTTACAGCTACTATAACCAAAGCCAGGAAAGCAGAAATTGTGAGCTTTCCAAAACCAAATTTTAAAAACGTCAAGCCAAAAGTTGTCTCCAGGCCTGTGTCACAATGTAAGGACAGTGCTGCTCTAAAAATAACTCCAAGATCTCCACAACTATCTACTGCTTCCTCCTCTTCCGTGTCTTCCTCGCCAAAGCAACCATCTTTTTTGTTTGCAGCACTGAGGAAAAAAAAGGACTTGGATAAAGGAACCAAAGCAGAAACACGTATTAATAACACTCCTAAGCAACATTTTAATAAACAGCTTCCTAGCCAAGGTGTGCATGCTGCAACTTATTCTGAAAATGTTTCTCAGAAGGTTCCCAAACCAGTGTTAAAGCAGAATGCGGATCAGGTTGAGAGAGCAAAACATCTTAGTCCATCATGCTTTCCTATGGCTCTAATGAGCTCCCAGAACCATGGTGGGTCACCAAGTGAAGAGATGGATAATGCAGAAACTTTGATTCAGTCTTGGGCTGTGAGTAGCTGCCAGAGAACTCTAGAAAACAAGCATTCAAATGACTGTATGGGAATTCCAAGTGAGACATCTATCCAAGAGGTTACAAACAATGGCCATGGACTAGTGCAATTTTGTTCGGTAAGTTTATGTGTGTATTATGTACTGTATGTATGTATTCTTAATCTGATCTTCAAGCTATTTTTTTCATTGGTTGCATGTTCCTGAACTGAAAACCACTTTATTTCTGAGGTTATAATGATTGCCACCTTGATTTTATAGGCAGAAAGGGGAAAACCATATTTTTCCCTAAATAGTATTTCTTACTGTATAAACTATGCTAATGCTGATTTAG
>JANHFM010009098.1:147436-160625 GCA_032468115.1 Grayia smithii
TCAGAATCAGTTTCAACTAACACATTATATATCCTTTTTATATGTGTTTTACCTTGATCTCTAATTTGTTTCACTAGGGTATCATCATTTTGAATAATACCCTGTTTCTTATCCTTTTTCCACCTAGCCTTCAATTGTGTTATTATATTTTTTTATGGGTATACTGAACGGAAGAAAAAAAATCTGATTTAAAATTTGTGTGGTTTTTATATGGGCCTAAACTGCAAGCAGCTTACTGTTAACCACAATTAAATCTGCCACATCAGCTAGGACTTTCAGAGACAGGCAATTTTTAATGCTGCATTGATTTCAATTAAACTCATGCACATGAATAATTACCCCTAAGGGATAAACAGGAGAAGTAACAACATAAAAGTGTTTTCTCCCCTTGAATATGAAATTATAGCAAAAATACTCCACTGAGATTGTAGATGTTTGGTTTAGAATTCTATACAATTAAAATTTGTGCATATAAAACCTGGAGAATTAGAATACTTTTATTTTGGTAGGAACCATCTATCAATTCCCAAGATCCCACCAGATGTCAGATTTTCTGAGATCCGTTATTTAACTTTTAAGAACCTGTTTTTCATGCCTTGAATAACAGGCTTCTTTTCCTTTAATTCCTTTTCTTTTCCTATCACTTTTTCCTTTTTGTTGTTACCTGAGGAGAGGGGCTCTCTTGCTTGAGTTACATTTGTAAGCTAGAGACTTTTCCGGCTGTATTGAGGGGGCTTTCAAACGATACAGAACACAGCCCTGGATAAGGGTTTTAAAGCGAGAGATACGGCATTGCCGCACAGTCTGTTTTCAACTACATCAATGAAAACTTTCCAAGTCCTTAAATTCTTTAATGGGGCGGAGGTTGCAGTCATCCGGCTCCATTACTTATAGGCGCTCCCGTGCGCGGAGCAATTCTGAAAGGATTTGGGGTCCCTTCAGGGGGTCTGTGTGGCCAAGAGAGCCACGGGACGCTTTTTGCACGGTAGAAACCACCATCTTCTCCATCCCACCCCCGTCATTCTTATTTTATTTTTTAAATTCTGAAGCGTGGGGAAAGAAGGGGGCGACATCTAATTTTTTTTTTTTAGATGCCGCCGCCGCCCGCAGGAAAGGAAGAGCCGGAGTTGCGGATCGGAGAAGGCGAGCGAGTGGGACTCCGCGGGACTTACCGCTCTGGAGCGTTTGCTGCAGGAGCAGAAGGCTGAGCAAGAGCCAGGGCTTCATGGCAGGAGGTGGGGGAAGCCTCTTCGCCTCCTGCCACGAGGGATATAGCCGGAGCCCGCGCCTGATCCGGGACTGGGCTACAGCGGAGAGGGGGAGCAGGGAGGGGGAACAACTCCTTCCTTTCCCGCCCCCAAGACGCCCCCCCCCCTTGACTATCTGGCAGGTCTCCCAGGACGCGTTGAGCCTCTCTCCGACCCAGCAAGAATATTAGGGGCGCCCCCATTTTCATGGGGGTGGCGAGCACCGAGGGAAAAGCGGGCGGCCAGGCAGGGAGGCGACCCCGGAAAGCTGAGATCGCGCTTCAAGCCTTCCAATTCCTAAACATTGTTTAAGAAATTGAGTTAGATAAATATATATAAAATCGTTTACTATTGTAACGATAAACTACATAGATTTTTGTCGTAGTTTTTAACTTAATTGGAAGCACGTAGATGTTTTTGACAGTATATGTATTTTTGTGTTTTGTTTCTTTTCAGTTTGTTTTAAAAGCAATAAAAATTGATATAAAAATTCAGATAGGGAGCAAGATGGGTGGATGGATGGCACACTTGCAGTAATACTTTTAATTATGGAAGTATAAATATAATATAGTAGCAGCTTTGAAACTCTGTGCCTCCTGAGTTTTGTTTATTAACAGGGTGACAAACTATTGTAAAGTGATAATCATGAACTTATTGAACATTGTTTAAGTTCCTGTACTTAAACAATGTGTACTTTAGTGTACTTTTTACACTATTTGAACATATATTTTTTTCTCAATTGCTGCTTTGTAACTTTTTCCCCAAACACAAATAAGGACAACAAAGTGATCTATGCACATTTTTTTCAGTTTTATTTTAAAAAATAGAGAACAAATGCACAATCCTCTTCAAAGCAGTATTTTACAGTGAGCAACAGCAAGAACATTTTCTTATTATTTTAAAAGTGAAAAAAACCAAAGCACCAATTTACCTTTTTTTTTACTATTTCACATGTTGCAAGTTATGTGTTAATAAAAGTGGATTTTTTCCTTTAGTTGTTTACACAATATCCTGCCTTTTACAAAAAGATTCTCCCATCTAGTAAGCAACAAACATATACACAATAATAATGATTAGTCATCTACTTATATACACATAGGCAGTGATACAGCTAACTGCATAAAATGTTAGACATGTGACCTGTTATGAGATTTATTCTAGTTTCCTAATTTCCCACTCAAGTTTTAGTTTTATGGGAGGTTGACAGGAAGAGAAAGAAAAAAATACATATTTACAGAAACATTGATTCACTAAAAGTCACCCTACCCAAGGCCCATTATAGTGAATTTTTCTCCAAACTACATTTGAATACCTTTTGCTTTATGACAAAATGTCTACACTGAAAACCCCCTACATAGGAGTACATGTATAAAATACTGTTTCTAGAGAACAAATTTAAAAATCAATATACAGTATACAAAAAGGTGTTCTATAATTCAGTTCTTTCTAAAAATGTTTGGACCTTCTGAAAAAATAGCTTGTAACTGGGGTAAGGATTCAGCCAACACAAGCCTATACAGCAAATACAAGTAGTTCTTTATTTACGATTAAAATGGAGCCCAAAATTTCCATTGCTAAACAAGGCAGTTAAATGAGATTTGACTTATTTTACGATTTTTCTTGCCACAGTTGTTAAGTCAGTCACTGAAGTTAAGTTAGAACACAGTTAAGTGAAATTGGCTTTATCATTGGCTTTACTTTGTCAGGTTGCAAAAGGTGATCACATGATCCTGGGACACTGAGACCATCATCAATTGATCCCAGATGCCAAGTGTCCAAATTCTAATTATGTGAACGTGTTGATACTGCAACAATCATAAAGGTGAAAAACAGTCATAAGTCACTTTTTTGGTGGTGTTGTAACTTTAAACAATCATTAAATAATTAGTTGTAAGTTGAGGACTACCCATACTCTTTTTCATTCAATGCTATATTACACACGACAAAAGTTGTGAAGAATTATAACATCCTCAGATTTTTATATCTATGCATGTATTTTACTTAGGGTCCCTTATAGTGCTACTACGTATTTCGAAAAAAGTAAGTACAGTAACCTCAAAATAAAGTGATCACATCCAATCAGACATGTGTTTTAAGAGTGACTGCAGGAAAAATACAATTACATTTTTTATTTATTAAAAACAGAGGCACTATTACCACTGAGTAGCTCAGCCCTAAGTACATGAAAGCTATTTACTGAACTGCACGTTGATTCAGGAGTACCTTCCATTTTAATGGGGCTTTTTCTCAAGATAGTGTCACAAAGCCTATTGGCAATACTACTGGGTAACACTAAGTGTATGTGCATTTAGGGATTACTCATAAGTGTACTTGACTACGGGCCTAAAGATCTTTCTGTCTCAGAATCATCCAGCTTTTACCAATGGAGTGAATGTTAAAGCCACCCAAAATAACCCAAATCTATCAAAAGAAACTCAAAAACCATATGACTGTTTTGATTTAAGATGATTGTATGTAAGGTTTCACATTTTCTGTGGAGTTCTTAGTACTCTCTGAGCTTGGCTGTTTGCTTGCAGATATATTTATTACCCAACTAGGTAACATCACTAGAGCAAGTGGGGCTTGTTGCCTATATATAAAGTAGCTTTCCCTGAGACTTTTGGTGGGAGTCTGGTTTTCTTCATGGTAGTTACTTGATTAGCGTATTGTTTTCTGTCTGATTGTCTGGGGTTAATCCCTGCTTATCTGAATGTTACCAAATGGACAGAATGTGTCTTTTTTTAAGAAGGGCTCCTTGAATGGTGTGTAAATATGGTTTATGTGTGCACTGATGTCTGAATGCCAAGTTGGTAAATATTTTCCATTTGCTTGGCAGACAGGCATTTATCCACAAAATAAAAAAAACAATGGCACATGAAAAATAATGATGAATATCTACAATCAACTAGATTCTAATAATTATCTAGGATTTGATAATAATTCTTTACTTCTAAAGCACTATGCTTAACTTCAATGTGGCCTTTTGCAGAAAAATATTAAAATATAAATATACAAATTTAATTAGAAATATTTCTTTTCTCATTTACAAGGATTTTGTCTAAGAAGAAGCATTTTCATTATCAGTTTTGGGCTCAGTACAAAATACATAAATTTTGAAATTTCTGTCTGAAGGTTTCTCCAAATTTTGTTCTGTCTCACAGCTTGTATAAATAATCTACAGCATACATATTTCTATTAAAATTTTACAAGCTAAAGACATATTTGTTATGAAAAGATATCTTAAAAACAGTTTGAAATAACTTTAGATAACTACTATGAAAAGCTACTGTAAGTGTAAAAAGAACTTCTTAGTTATTCTTTCATTTCGCATATTAAAAGATCATTTAATTTTATAACAGTTTGGGAATTGGATGAGAAGACCTATTCTGTCTACTCTAAATAATGATCATAATTTACATAAAATGTCAGTCATAAGGTTGTTTTTCCACAGATAGTTCCTAAAAATTTAAAAATCTAGTTCTCTATTTTATCGACTTTCCTTCAGAAAGTTATTTTCCTAAATTTCATTTAAAGAAAAAGCCCATGTATATTTGCCTGTTTTATATAAGTAATAACACAAGTAATACATCCAGATGAATAGTTCTTTTGCATATATAGAATTTCAATATTCACATGTATATCTGAGATGACCAAATAGTGACAGCACAGTTGTTTTTTCAAAGTGCCTTCCCATTGCCTGTCTTTTTGTAAATGTTTTGTATCCATTTATATAAACTTGAGCATAGAAAGCTAAATGAAGTTTGTATGCTTACATTTTTTAAAGAATTAATTGCGTCCCACATCTGCTATTCATACTAAAGTCTGCAATGCCATATTTGGTTCACAAGTTATACATAAATAAGCAGGCTGAAGTAGGAAAAATAGTGCAAATGTAAGTACAGTATATTAAAGCAATACATAATTAGATATGGGTTTTTAAATTATTCATTACCTTTGTTAACAGTTTACTGGTTGTTTAGGAAAATGAACTTGAAAATTAAAAACGAATCCTTACATGGTAAAACAAAGATGGAAATAAACCCTCTTGGACTCAAGAAAAAAAAATTCTTTGGGACTTGCTGACTTAAGAAGCATACATGATGCTTCTTAAAGTAGATTCAGTACCTTGACTTATACCAAATGATATGCTGGGAACTAACTATATAACCATCTTATATAGTATCAACTGACAAACTTATCCAAAAGGTAAAGCCAGCAATGGGTACCAGCACATTCTCTCAAAGAAAGAATGTTTAAGTGTCTTTCTCTTAAGAAAGACCTATCACATTAAACATTAGTTTTGCTAAAACATTTGAGCTATGTTTTTCATTTTCCCCCTCCTCTCTGCAATATATACATACATACGGTACCTCTATTTCATAAACAGAGGGAACATCACAAAAATAAAAATTTATTCACGAGTTATTTAATAAATATTATATGACCTCTGATGATAAAAGAATTTTAAGAGAATTGCTTCCTAGACAGGAAGAAAAATTTAATGGTTATGTTTGGGTATTGTGGAGAAGCCACAATTTATGGTGAAGAGAACAAGTGGTTGTAGGTCCCAAACTTGCACTGCCTGGTCCTAACTCCTGAAGTGACAGGAGAGGACAGTCTTTCATATCTAATCTAACATTACATTTCACTTTTGTTCCTATTAACTGTGGATTATTTAAATTATTTTATAAACCATAGTTTGAAATTGACATTTAAATTAGTTTACTTTTAAATTAGTTAAAAGTAAACACCACCTGCTAAGGAGGTGATGAAATGTGCAAACAGCAGTCAATGACCTAAATGAAACATTCCAAATTCTTTGTAACTGGAGCAGGTCAGAAGAAGATGCAAGTTCAACACTTATTCTATTCACTACCATCAGCCAGTTTTTGAATAGAGTTTTTTTCCTTATGTTTCATTGAATAATCTACCAAGTTAATATATGGTTGCACAGTTCTGCAGCCCAGTCTCTGTCAGTGCTGACATGCTAGGACATTCATATATTAAGGAAGTCAACAGATGCATCAGCATTTTGCAAACTTCAGTTCCACAAAAGTGCTATTTTGCTAGTGCTTCATCATTTGTTTAAATTAATTATTCATTCATCCATGTTTTTCATTTTCATTGGCAAGGATGAAGAATTTGGAAATAAAAAACAGAATTTCATAATAGATTGTCTATCAAATATATCCCTTTCAAATATTCTTGCATTTTTTAAAGAAAAATTGTCATGATTTAAACTGCTTGCAGATAACAGCAAAGCAGAAGTTAGGTCTGATAACTGTGTTTTTCCCCCCAGCAATTTCTATGAATCTGGGACCTTTACCCATTGTTGAACTGAGGTCATCTCCACTCATCCTTAAATCGTCGCAATATTGTGCTGTATTTTATTTTCTATTCTTCTTGCCAGCCTCATCCTATCACAACTGCTGTGCTCCCAGTCAGTGACCATTAATTCACTCTGCACAACAAAGTATAAGTGAGTTTATACATGTGAGGCTGCCTCTGATATAATGTACAGCTAAGGATAGCCTCAGCCTCTCACTCATAGGAGCAATGTGAAGCAACAACACAGAAGAAGACACCACAAAAGATGGCTGGGTTAGAAACAAAGTATGAAAAGGTACAGAGAGTGATGGAAATCAAGGAGTTGTGTGATTATTTAGCAATGCTACCCTATTTTTAAAAGTAGTTAAGAATCTCCAGTATTATAAACCATAATATTCAACTCTTCTTCTTTAGATCTTCCTTAATAATTAGTTATATAGTATATGCCAGTTAAAGTTGTAAGTTACTGTTAAGGAAATCACCAACTTATTTAACGTGACAGATGAGTCAGATTGGCCCCCTTGGAAAATTTATTTCCCTCCACTTTCTTGCTCTTTTTTTAAAGATTGCAACCCTCTGAGGCAAGTCTCTGATGGAAGAAATATCTAGCAACTAATTTAGATCATCTTTCATGTATTCTACTACATATTTCCATAAAGCACAAGTGGGTTACTGCTAATTTGGGGGGAGCAAGTAGTTCACCATTTCACCAGCAACTCCATTCTGCTGCCATCACTGCCTAAAAGCGCATATAACAGGTTTATCAATGACCGCTAACATTCACTTGTCTTTTCATGTGGAATAAACTGAGCACTTTCACTTGCATGTTCAAGTTCATTTGTATCTCCCATATGCTTCTTTTCTAAAGTTTCGCTTCTTTCTGAGCAGCTGTCATCATCTTCCTCTTCCTCTTTGGGACAGCTTTCCATACTATGCCGGATGCCATATGCAAAGTAAATCAGGAGTCCTTTCAAAACAAAACAACCAATAATTTTTATAGACTTGCCATATGTCAGTCAACTTTCTACAACTCTAATGAAGATTACAATTTGATTTTTGACCTTCTCTAAGTGTGATATACAGATTTTCTCACATACATCAAAACATCTAAATATTATTTTAACATTTATAGTTTAGTCCCCATATACTGTTGAATTGTAATTCTTACTGTCTCATTTTATGACATATAAGAGAAAATTGTTATAAAATAAATTTTATTAACAAATTTAAATAACTAGATGCGGAATTTTTTTTGGATTCATGCAGAAGAAAAACAAACATACATTTATCACACATATATAATAGATCAAAAAGAAAGAGGAGACTAGGAAAAAAAAATATTATGCCTTGACTGGTTTCCTTAACTTGTTGCAAATGATTGTCAATGTCAGCTGAAACCAATCCTAGAAAATTTCCTCTTCCAACAAGACAAATATTTATGGATAGGCATTACACTTGGACATACCCAGAAGCCACTTTACAAAAAAGAGGGCAAGGGAATACCTACCGAGTGCCATCCAGATGCTGAACCGGATCCATGTCTCTCCACTCAGCTGTACCATCAAGTATATATTCACTAAGATACTTAAAGATGGCAAGAATGGCAAGAACGGAACCTAAGAATAAATATTTCACAGTATTTGCTAAAATACCTAAAGCCTACATTTTAATACTTTATATTAAAATTTGCAAAATTTAATGAAACACTGGACATCATAGGACTCAGTAACCCTTTCCTGACTGGTGGCCCCCGCACTCCATAGAATAGCAAAGGAAACACCCATGGATGGAACAAATGCTAGTGAACAAGGCCCTTCATAGGAACCAGGGTGTTTCAGGATTCATAAATAACTTCTGAATGTCAGGAGAGCTTTCACAGTAGCATCAAAGAAATGCGACTGGAGTCAGGCTCACATAGAGATTTCAGAAATACTTTATATTCATAGAAAGATACCACCCATGGCTCTTGGTAGAAAAATCATGAGTTGGCAGCTTACATGTTTAGAAAAAGTTGGTCTAGGTGGAGTAACAGTCTGAGATGGTGCATAAAATTTTATACTATAATATGTATTTTGAGTTAGAGGCTATACTTTGGAAAATCTTAGATTTCAATTAATTTATTTCAATAAACCAAACAATCCCTGTATGCCTTTACTTCCTTGTGTCTTGAAACCAACCTTCCTGTTTAGGTGCAGGACTTTATCCTTCTCCCTGTAAAATTCTATCCTATTCCCTCCTGGCCACTCCTTAAGCCTGTCTAGATCTTTCTGAGAAAAGGAGAGAAGGCTACTCAGGCATGATTTCTTTGCTACAAATAAACACTGGTTCTATTAATTGCAGCATCCTATCCAAGTGCTTAGAAATATGCTGCTTGACCATCTGTTGTGGCCAAGATAATTTATCTCAAGTTGCTCAGATGTACCTCTGGCTCCTTTTTTGAACTTCCAAAAGTTCAAAAGTTTCCAAAAATAAATTGTTAACATTTTATGTATTGATTTTCATACCAAAATTGCAAAAGTGATCACACCACATTTCATGCAACTTTCCCCAAATAAATATAGCAGAACTAGCCACACTCTTCCTTCTCCTTGCTAAAAAAATGAAAACTTGGTATCTACAATCACACCCTTTACCATAAATGTCACTTTCTGTTGATTTTGAGGTTGTTTCCAGATGATAAACATAATCATCCCGAACAGTATGAAAAGAGACACAAGAAGAAAAATACTCCAAAGCTCCATATTTGCAAGTGAATTAATTCCATGGGTTGTCAGAATGCTTAATCCACAAATCAGGACAGCTGAGTGGAGATGATCAAAGAAAACAGAAAAAAGACAGACTATTTTAGTATTCCAAAAATCTGAAAATTTGTGATATACACAAAAAGTAGAGGTTAATGTCTTTAAAAAAGGAGAACCATAGATTTATATACAGAATACACAAGGCCTCACTTCTTCAGACTAATTTACTACAAAATATATGAATTTGATCTTTTAACTGCATTCTGCATATTGCTAAAATTTCAAAGAAGTTAGAAACATTCCAATAGGTTTGGACTTACCCAAAAGACCAACAAGAAGGCTCACGACAGTAGCAGACTGTTCAGTTGGTAAACTTGATGGATTAGTCAGCATTTGCAGATTGAACCTCTTTCTTGGTATCATGCTAATTTGAGATTCACTTTTACATTCACCTTCTGATTCTGCAAGGGCCTCTTTTTCTGCTGAATATTTTGGTTGCTCGTACTTTAAATTGGGTTGGTACCTATGTGTGCAGACATGGGTTGCTAATGTAAAATAAGTCTAAAAACAAAATTAGCTCTAGAATATATGCTACTCAGCATTGATTTAGTTACTATGTTTTAATTGATCAGGCATCACCCTAATTTTCAAGAAGTGAGGACCACTGTGCAATATTCTGGACAATCCCAAATTACATTTAAAATAATTATTTTTTTTAATATGATAGTTTGAAATGGTATCATTTTATGAAATCTCACATAAGAGCATAAAGTTTTGGGACAATTTGTGAAATTTATTTTTTGACCAGGAGATGCCAGTTACAGATTTGAGAGGCAGTATGACACCTTAGTGTCACTAGATTGTCCACACACTAATTAGATAATACAACCATTGCCTTAAATATGCAGATCTTCCCCAGGGTTGAATCTTCACTAATACATAGTTTTGTTCACTTTAAAATCTGCACAAATATAGGAACCACACAAGGTCTGAAATCTTATGATGATCTCATCCATGAGCTCAGCATTTAAATACTGTATATTGTCTTCTATAACTGAGGCAGAAACAAAACTGTTTACACAAAAATTATTTTACAGAAAAATTATTTGCAAATTGCTTATAAACTCAATTTCAGAACTCACCTAAGTATGAGAACACAAGCAGCTACCAATGAGTATGCAAGAAGTGTACCAATAGACATCATGTCTACTAAGGCTTTTAGGTCAAAGAGAAAAGCCATTAGAGCTAGAAGAATGGGAAAACAGCATTTGCATTAAGTATCTACATATTAGGCAATATGTATTTCTTATCATCACATGTTTAACCATTTAATATTTGTTTACGAACAACAGTTTGCAGTTTCTGACAAATTATAATCATATAAATTTTGAATAGGATAAATCATTGTTTTATGACCATTGCTATATGTTCATTATAGCAATCTTATAATCTGTTTGAGATAAATAATTCATTCATGGAAGTTTTTGTTAAGTTAAAGTTATTCTCAAATCATTTGCAATGTTTGCGTTTTAAAATGGACAATGCAAAAAACCCCCACCTTATTCTCTGTGAAAGTCACAGTAATTTTAAAAAGCATGCAGATGTTTCAGGCAAACTTTATTGTGAATGATCCATCTGAGCAAATTAAGTAATATTTTGGCTCAAACTATTTATTTTGATAGGGTACAGATAGATACAAAGTATTCTGGTAACTGTGGTCATGGTCTATCTTCTGTTTCTTGCAGAAAGCTGGTGCAAAGAATTTTGAACTCTCAGGCATCCATAAAAATTATCTCTCTTTAAACAGTGTTAAAACAAATAAAATGTATTAGATTGTTTTACTAAAGAAATGGTAGATATTGTCTTCTGCAGGTACAATACTTGTTTATGAACAAGAACTAGATTTTCAAGGAGTGATTTTTTTTCATAAAATTTCTTGTTTTGTTGATTAAAAGAAACATGATACTATTATAGCCATCAATCTCACTTCAAAAAATCTCTATTACCCCTAAGGGGCAAAAGAAGGAAATTGGGAAGAAATACAAAACAATTTGCAAGTGGAATTAGAGAATGCACAAATTGGTAAAATAATGAGAATGTTCTTTGTAGTTCTATTATATTATTACTTCTTGACTTTTTTTTGTTTGTTACTAATGAGCACATCATACATATTGTGGGAGTAAAAATAATCAGCGTTTTTTCAGCTGGCTAATCTGAACTGGCAACTTTTATGAAAAATTTAACACGTAAAATCTTAACACTGTTTAAAATAGAGTCATAAAACATGCTGAGATTGCAACTGTGCCAGATGGAGAGGGGATCAGGCACAGCTTTCATGTCACTTTCCTTTGGCAAAATTTACTGTTTAGCATGGCTTAAGAGGAGATGAAGATTGGTTGTAGAAAAGAGTATATGGAAATTGTACAAAAAGCACAATGGGAACGTTGAAAAAACAGTAATCTATCAAGATAACCAACTTACTCTTTATTTCACACACATATCAGGCAATATCATTGTACACGCTGAAAGAAAGTTTTGGAGAAGAACTCTAAGGAGCTCATGCTTCCACCACCACCACCATAATCACAATCAAAATGAAATATGCCTTCTGATTAGTCAGCACTCTGTTCCCAATTTACATGCACGAACCATTAGCAAGCAAGGCCCATCATATCACAGAGCCATGCATGGGAAAACAGGTCTCAGTTAAGAAACCTCAATATACAGAGCTTACCGGATATGAGCCCTGCTGTCAATGTGGCAGCAACTGGAGACTGCCTCTTGCTCACTTTGGCAAGAAATCTAAAGAGTAAACCATCTCGTGCCATGGCAAACAGAATGCGAGGCAAAGGGAACATAGAGCCCAGAAGACTAGAACAAAAAATGTAATTGTTCAAGTGCTGCAGTAACAACAGTGCATGCCAAAGCTAACCCAACATATAGACATAGATAGAAATGGGTGCATTTTCTTGGTCAAATGCACCTATACCTAGTTTTCTAACCGACAATGTTTGTGAAAGACAAAATAATATTTTTACTCAGAGAATCACAATTTAGAGCTTGACTTGCAATAGAATACAGTGATAACTTTCCATGTATCATTCTGAAGATTGTCTGTGGCTGAAGGCATCCATTGCCTTACAATACATTCACTTAGGATCTCACCTGCGACAGCCCCTGATGATAAAGTTGCAACAAGTGGAGTCTTCGTTTTGGGGTTGATTTGAGCTAGACATGTGAAAAGCAAGCCATCCGATGCCATAGCATAGATTACACGAGGCATAGGGAAAATGGATCCAAGGAGACTGAATAAAAAGCAAAAGAACATGCAACATGGCCAACACCAAGTCATGCAATTTATTATAGAAAAGCAACACAATACTAATACAGGAAGTGATTCTGGAATAGGGGACTTTGGTAAGGAGGTGATATGATATATAGTGATAACTACATTTAAGATACAAGTTTCCTGAATCAGTTGGTTTTTAAATGGTACAAAAATACCATAATATGCAAACCTTTTTGGAAGTACTTATAGTGTGGTTCCAACATCTGATATAGATCATTCATTTTCATGGATTGAATATTAATTCATTCCAATATCATTCATCATACAGATAATATAATGTAGATCATAACCAATTGTCCTCAATCTCTGCAGTAGTGCAATAATAACATTCTCTTAAACAGCATCACAATATTTTAAAGATAAATATTTTATTTATTTATTTTCTTTATTCATCTTGTATTCAATATTGTTTGATTCTGGAATCAGGTGATGCCTAAATCAAGTAAGTTTTTATTTATTTATTTATTTATTTATTTATTTATTTATTTATTTATTTATTTATTTATTTATATTTATATGCCGCC
>JANHFM010009098.1:160790-174200 GCA_032468115.1 Grayia smithii
ACACGGGGGGGGGGAATAAGATTAGCCTAATTAATTATTGTAAAGATGCTGTATCATACATGAGATATTTCCCACGGGTATATTTTTAAATTGGGAAGAAAAATCTTGATATAACTCTCTGAAGTTGAATAATATCTGTAATGTTTAGTGTTTACGACTATAATGTTTGTAATAAACACTTTAATTAAATTAAAGTGTATTATATAAAACTTTAATTTCATGGATCCAATTTAGCAGATATTGCAGTGCATGGACAAAATAAGAATTTACACTGATCTGTCAAACGATTATTGAATCAAATTTAGATAATTTACATTACAAAGACTTGGCTTTAACCAACTTTCATTTTTAATAGACCCACCTTTTCAATTTTTCCTTAAAATGAAAACTTAATTATTCAGGTAGCTTGTATCTTCACTGTAGTTTTTCCAGAGCAATGTACCAGTTAGATGTATCTTGGCATAATATAATTAAGCATCACCACATCTTGAACAATTGCATCAGGCAGCAGAATTAAAAACAAGCAACAAATATCCCTCAACAATTAAGTCCTTATCATATATCAATAGCAAATAATATATAAATAATTTGAAATGACATGCCATTCTTTTTAAATAGAATGGTGTATGACATTACCTTAGATAAACAGTAATCCTACCAATAGCAAACTTTATGCATTTCCACTTAATGTATATTTTTCCTTATTATGGTTTATATGAGAATAGCACATAATTAAGAAAAGAGTTCTACGTCTTATTCTGTGACTATAAAACATCTGCATTATTTTAAAATAAATGAATAGTCTATGTACTATATATACCACATAATGAAATAAAATAACAAAACTACTGTGGTTTGTGAAATCTAAATAATAAAACCATTTTATAATAACTATGATTAAGACTATTATGACACAAACTTGCATGCCTCCATTCTCTCATTTCCAAGGTGTACAATGGAATACAATATTTGTGTCAATTAATCAGAAATTATAATCTGGTTATAAGGACAATATTGTTTAATATTAATAAATAAATGAAACACTATGGTTAGAATAATCTAAGGAAGAACAATGGAGACCATATCATAACTTTAATACAAGTTCTAATCTTCCAATTATGGTTCATATATTAGGAATATCTTGTTTACATTAGAATGGATGACTTGATTAATATTAGCATGCTGAAAAGATTTCTTATACCTATTGACATCATATGCCAATTTAAAATATATTGGCTAATAGCTTCAGCATTATTAACAAACAGGCATATAGTTGCTTCTAAGCATTAGCTAGACAGCACAATATTGCTTATTTTAACCAAAATGCTGAAACTGAAATTTGCACATATCATATGAATATTTAAAGTATTGCTCTGGTGAATGTTTTTTCTTCAATGTTATGGAAAATCATTGTTTTTTTAAAAAAAATGTTTCAAAGCAGAATAAAAATTTGGTGAATCTATAGTGATGAGTGTAGATGTTATTGCATTTATCCAAGTTAAAAACTAGCCAAGATGTGTATTTCTGGTATTTCACTGCAGAATTGTCTCTTTAACCTATCAGATTTCCTATCTTCCAATGACATCTGAAAAAAAATGATGGTTTTCATTTGTCGTGTTTTGCCAGATTAAAAAGTAACAGGCAAGGAGGCTACAAAAGATCTGAAAAAAACATACAATTCTGCCACCAAGTTCAAAAACTTGCTTCAGAAAAATTCCAAAGTACACTAAAGTATATGTGGTAGTAATTAGTAATGGGATAGAAAAACAGATGTCTCTTTTATAGGGGAAATAATCCTCCGAAACAAATTTAAATTTTTATGTGATATCAACTGAAACCACATTTACTTTAAACTAAAACAGGAAGACTGGTTTCAATAAGCTGTAGAATTATTGGGTTTCTTTGAACCTTATGTTTCATTCAGGACAAACTGTATTAGCAGGCAATGAAGCTAGAAAACAGTTTCAGATATCCAAATTTAATGTAATTATTGTAAGCATACACTTAAAAGCAAATATTTTAGGAATTTCAATTGAATAATTCTGAAAAAAACTGGACTCCTGTTTTTGCTGCACTTTTTAGAAGATCTTTTCAATGTGTTATTTTAATAATTGGGGCTGAACAAAAAAGCTGTAATGTATTGATATTATCCACCATGAATAATTTGTATACTGTAAATCCAGTATAATTCTTAGACTATATTCATCAGACTGTGATTGGCTGAAGAATTAAACATTCCATTCACTGACTTCTTCATAGTAAGTAGCACACATATTACAAACGTTAAACAGCAGGATTTGAAGTAGAACACATTGTGCTATTTACAACTACTCTGCTTTATACATGTAATAAACAATTTAAGAAGTCTTATTTTGTCACTCAAGTTATTTACTGACAATTGCTTATTTTTCCTTATTTTACCTTGTTGATAAAGCACAGAGAGATCCGACTGCTACAAGGTATTTCGCTGGGCCCCATCCAACATACTCAAATGCTACAGGGAGAGGACTTTTCTCATCAAGTAAGTAGTATGGCATCATAAGAGTCAAAGCAGCCGAAACTCCAAAATAGGCCAGAAAGCAGACAAGTAGAGATGCTACAATTCCAATAGGAATGGCCCTCTGAGGATTCCTGACTTCTTCCCCTACAAGGAGAAAATAAATGCAACTATAGCGAACATGAAATATGAAAGATGTTGGGATACAGTATTCAGGTGACAAAAGGCCAATAAGAAAGAAACATTTAGAATGGGTACCCAGGACAAGAACAATTATCTAAATCTATTGGAAAACTTATATCTGGTTGCAATGGTTAAAAATATTCTTGGTTAAATTTAGCACGGCAATATGCTTATGTATTTGATTTAGAACACACAATGCAAACATTTATTCAGAGGACCCACTGTGGTCATTTCTACTCTCTAAACTCACTGGCTGACTTGGGGCAGTAAATCTCTTTCAGGATAACCACAAACAAAGGCTGTTGTGAAGATATAATGGAGATCTATCTAACAATTTCTATTAAAACATCACAATTTTAAAAGCTTACCAGTAGTTGCAATGCAATCAAATCCTATGAAGGCATAAAAGCAGGTTGCAGCGCCAGCTAGCGTTCCGGTAAAGCCATATGGCATGAAGCCACCAGCTCCAAATATACTTGTCACATTCTCAGAGGATGATAGATTTCTAAATATACAATTAACAATTTAGAACATTTTAGATATTTATCACTTACTGTAGTTATCAAACAAACATAAAGCAATGTAGAATGTAATTATTTTTCCATAGTTGTGGCACTATATAGATTGGTGGTGTTAGTTTTATCATTAGTTAAATATCATTAGTTTTCTGCCTTCGTCACAGATCTTAAGCTCCACTTCATAAGGTAATATAACTGACAAAGACTCACCGATAGAAATGAAATGTATGAAGTAGAACACATTATACTATTTATAACTACTCTGCTTTATACATGTAATGAACAATTTAAGAAGTCCTATTTTGTCACTCAAATTATTTACTAGGAGTTGCTTATTTTTCCTTATTTTACCTTGTTGATAAAGCACTCAGATTTCTCCTAAATATCAATGCCCACCAAAATAATATTTTTTCTATAATCCTGCAAGTTTTCACCATTCCTAAATAGATGGATGGCTGCACATTATTGTCATAAAAGAGATGGCAGATCTGTGGCAGATTTTCCATTACAGCTGTGATTTTAAGACTTATTTTTTAAAAAGTCATACTACAAAGCTTAGAATGTATTATAATCCACAGACTTCTTCCCAGTTTTAGTGATAAGGTAACAAAAAGGAGAAACAGAGACTAGTGCTGCTTGTATCTTCCTTGAGTAAAGGTGGAAGATCTAAAGTGACTGATCGAACCTGGTCCCATTTTCTGCTGGTGTGCAGCAGGGGTGGGTTCCACTCACCTTCGCTACCGGTTCTCTTCATGCACGCGTGTGCGCTAAATTTGCGCGCGCGCGCTTCGTGCATAAATCGCACTACCACGCATGCGCAGAAAATTAATTTTAAAAAAATTGGCAAAAAAGCGCTCTGCGCATGCGCAGAACGCTAATTTTGTCGATTTTTTGAAAAAAAGGTAAGTTGGGCTGCGCGGGTAGGACAGGGTCCGGGACACTGCGAACCGGTTTGGTGACGTCACAGCGTCACCGCTACCGGCTCACGCGAACCGGACCGAACCGGGGGGAACCTACCACTGGTGTGCAGTCCTGGGTATTTTCCATATCCAGGTGGTAACTTCAGTCAAAATTTTGCTGTTTGAAGAAAATGAGAATACAATATCTTTCCCTGCCTCTTATTTTTTGAGAGGGATCCCATCCATTAAACTAGAAGTAAAGCACCAAACCACAGTTTCATTTGGGTAAATTTCTGAATTAAATATCTAATAATAAATTAGAATTATGTAAATTTCTGCTTTAATTTTAAACTGGGACAGGAAAGTAACTTGATTTTAATTAATTATGCCTACAAAATAACTCAGGTTCTGTTATTGTTAAAAAGCTTCCTTGGCTCAAGGATGACCCCAGTAACTTCACAGGAATGTCAATGTAATCTCTTGGCAACTATATGAAAATGATTTGCCACTGCCTTCTTCTGAGACTTTAAATTTTCCAACCTAGCCCTCAGCCCTGGGATTTTCTTACGGTTTCCCACCCAAATCTCAACCTTCTTGGTATTTCAAGGTCACCCACAGTCAGCTAGAAGCCACCGCTTATTATAGTTTGATAGGAACTATTATCTTTTATTTTATGATTCCCAATTTGCATGAAACAAATTAAAAAAATCAACAAAAAAGGAATGTCATCTCTGGCTGATTAGAAAAGAAAGAGGAATTAAACCACTGCCTTCCAAAGACAGTCTGGTTAAAAAAGAAATAATGTTATTGGATTGGACCACAGCCCACACCTTGACCCGTAACTTCTCATTTATGTGCAATTCCTGTTCCCTGCATTATAAACACAGACATAAAATACGAAAAATAGCATTTTGATAGCCTCCATCCCGTCTTCAGTGTGCCATCTGTATCAGGTGGGAGGCTACGTGAGCTAAATGTGGAATAGGGACAGAGGTTCCTAATTCTTAGCTTAGTATAAATACTCTCAGAACAGAAAAGATGACAGAAGGAACAGGAATATAGAACAAGAAAAACCATATTACTTTATTTCTGCAGTGTAGTTTATCAGAAATTCTTCAGTTCTCTTCCAGTTATTAATGTTGCCTTTCACAAAGCCAGAAATCATAACAAAGAGCAGAACCAAGATGTTAACAGCGGTGAAGACTTTATTTACCCATGCAGATTCTTTTACTCCAAATGATAGAAGTCCTATAAAGGAGATGTTTTAGTCATAAGCAATATCTCTTAATATTTCTATTATAATTATCATACTTGACCATACATACAATAACATATCTGTCTATATGCACTGCACAATGCAAGCTGGGTACTGGGCCTATATGTGTCTGCTTCCTGTAATACTACCACTTAACTTCCGAGCTAGAAGAACTGTGGAAAACATATGAAAGTAGGCTACTAATATCATCTGATACAGATAATACATTATTCACAATGTAGTCAAAAGTTAATTTTGAGCTGTGGTGAATACAAATAGACCTTGTTTAACAATTGTCCTGTTTAATGATCATTCGTAATTATGATGGTGATGAAAAAAATGACTTTATGACCAATCTTTCCATTATGAACTTTGCAGATCTGTAAAGCAAAGGAAAACTGAAGCAAGATTATAAACAAAACTATGGTTTTACTTAGTGACCACTTTGCTTAAAGTTTCCAGTCCTAATTGTGGTTGCTAAATGAGGAGCCTATATACAATTATTCCTCTGGTGATTCATTGACAAATAAAGGGCCCAAAACAGCTCTTAAAGTACTACTAAGAACAAAATTAACCACAAAACTTTTAATTCAAAAGAATAATCCATGTGTAATTATATCTTTGAAATAAGGAGTGATTAGAATTTTGACTGCAAATACCTAAATCAGACAATATTCTTGTACACCACACTATAACTTTGTGTAAATCTAGGACTACATGTTATAAAACACATTTTTCATTTAACAAAGATTATTGTCAAAGAAAAATGACCATTAAAATTACTGTACCTGCTAAAAGTAATATTAGACAGACAGCAAAAAAATCTGGATATTCTGCTAAACCAGAATAATTCATTCTGAAGTAGGTTCGGAAAAAATAACCAATTTGTTTTCCAAGAAGTTCATCAAAGGTTCCACTCCATGCTCTTGCAACACTTGAAGTACCTATGAGATAAAAAACAAAAAATGTGGTATATTTGGCAGATCACAATGGCAAATAGCACAAAGGTACTGTACAATTTACATAGCATAATCCGATCTTTGAAAGTTATATGGCATTCTGTAATTATGTTATCAGACTAATTTCAAAAAATCTTTCCAATCTTATGCCTGAACCATCATCCTAAAATTATATCAAATAAATGATAAGAATGAATTGTTCAGTCATATTTTAAAGATGCACAAATTTTTATATGGCCAAGGTTGCCTAAGTGGTCATGGGAAAAATAAATAAATTAAAACTCAAAATTCTGGAAACAACGTGGAAGCATCATGAATTCTAGAAGTACACTGCAATTCTGTCATTGTCAAATACTGAGACCAAATTACACTATCAAATTTCATTGGTGAATAGCACAGGGGCTATGAGGACTACATGCAGCCTGTAAGTAATTTACTCCAATATATATATATATATAGAAATAATTTACTTCATTAGGAAAAGCTGCTTTCAAGTAGATGGAGGCATAAATATAGTCCTTGCTTGCAAATTTTTAAAAGCAATCTTACTTTATAATATATATTCAGATGAATATCAAAGCAACGTTTTTAAAGTCAAAGCATAACTTTGACTTTGAAAGTGAAAAGAAATGCTGCTGATAAAAAAATCAGTTTAAACTTGAAATAGGCTGCTTATCTTTAGTATATACACACAAGCACAAGCCACTCTAAGGGATATAGGTTTACAGGTTTGTTTCACCTCTGATATTTCACATTGGGTTACATAAGTAGGTATTTCCTAACAGATTGCAATTTATTGACCAAATATTGGGGAAGTAGGGTTAATCCTTTGTAGGGTTAATCCTTAGGCTTTGAAACAGAGATGAGCACTGCCCCCTAGAGTCGGGAATGACTAGCACATATGTGTGAGGGGAACCTTTACCTTAGGGTTAATCCAAACAGGATAGGGTCTTTTTTATCCGACCCTGTGGAACAATTTACCCATAGAGCTTCGGACAGCCCCTGACCTCCGCTCCTTCTGCCGTGATCTGAAGACATGGTTGTTTCACCAAGCGGGCTATGACTGACCTTTTTAAACTGTTTTAGAATGCCCATCTTTTAATGTTAATTTATTGTTCGTCCCTCTCTTAAATTGTTTGTTGTCTACGTTGTGTCTATGTCTTATATATGTTATGTTTTTATATGGCTCTTTCAACTGTAAGCCACCCTGAGTCCCTAGGGAGAAGGGCAGCATAGAAGTCAAATTATAAATAAAAAATAAATAAAAAATAAATTTTATCAGAAGAATTATCAGATAACAAGTGTGTGCTATTTAAAGTATCAAATAGCTTCAATAACTGACTGAATTAAATAATTGTTCAATCTGTAATTAAAACTGATTGATGAATTAATGCTCGATTGGATACTGATAAAGATAAGGAAAAATTTAATATATCAAGCAGTTTGCAAAGCTCCACTGTTCTACTGATTTGTGTCAAAGACTTTGTAGAAGCTTCCCAACTCTCTCCTCAGCATGGCATGTAATACACGAATGCTGTGCTTCAAATAATAATTAGAAAGAACAGTGGTACATTTTACAGTCTGCTACTTTTATACTTTAAATTCTACATACCCACAATTTGTTGATTCACATTGTGCCTGAAAAATCATATATGCCAAACTTACGTGCTATATCCAAACCTATGTACTAAGAGAGTCAACCTGTTAAATGTATTTGGTTTCCAGAAGTTCTACTGGAATTCAAGACCTATATTTGAGATTGCAGCAACCAGCAATATGAGAGGGGTTTTAACTCACTATGTATTGGGATGATGGCATAGAAATGATACGTGAACTAAGTAGAGAATACTTCATTCTATCCTATCTTCACCATTGCCAACAGACAGAGAAAGGTCAAATGCATTTCAGAGCATGTCTAGAAGCTCTGTCTCTGCTTCTTCCTCTCTCTGGCTCTTTCATCAAAAAGAAACAGCAGAGGCTTACTCAAAATAATCAAAAACAGCCAGGATCCAAAGCCAAAAGGCTGTGTTGACTTTCCTTATAAACCTGACAACTTTCAGACATACCTATAACGTAGGACAGAATGAGATTCCAGCCAGTGATAAAAGCCCAGATTTCACCAACAGTTACATATGTGTACAGATAGGCTGAGCCAGTCTTTGGGACACGAGCACCAAATTCTGCATAACAAAGTCCGGCCATAACAGAAGCTAGGGCAGCTATGAGGAAAGAAAGTACAATACTAGGTCCAGAATCTGCTTTTGCAACTTCTCCAGCAAGTACGTAAACACCAGCACCAAGGGTGCTTCCCACTCCTAAAGCAATAAGATCCACAGTTGATAAGCAGCGGCATAGCTTAGAGTCTTCAAGACTGTCGGTGACGATTTTTCTCCTCAGCAGGCACCGAGCAAATGACAAGGCTGGGCCACCGGTCATGTTGGGTGAAAAAGCCTAAAAATTAAAAAGAGATGACTGTAAAACAAAGAACCCAAAATACCATCTTCAGATTCATTATAACACAACCATTTGTATGCAGTGAATTATGTTCTAACAGACTTAATGGAGGAGAAGGGTGTCTGTGAAACCAAAATTTCTGTGAAATCCAAACAGGATTTTACATAAAGTACTTGACATATTTTGTACAAGTTTGAAATGGTGAATAAGGTTTTGCTGTTCTGTACAACTTTGTACAGAACCATAAAATATAGACAGATTTTATCCATTGTGTTCAAAGTGTGTTAAACCAAGACTCATTCAATCAAAGGTTTGATATAATTAAGAAAAAAATACAGTTTATACACAATATCTAAGAAATAGCCCAAAATTAAGGATTATTCTTGCTTTCACTTACTTTCAGACCACTGAAAATGTCCATAAATTATGATTATGAAATTTCACTAATTGTACTTCATAAAACTAACATGTTGAAGCTTAAGAAGATAACTGATGGATCAGCATTCATTCTAATCTTTCCTATTGTGGTTTTTCTAATTCATTTCTAAACATTTCTAAACATTTTCATAAGCAGCAATCGACTGTACCTATCCAAACAAGTCTCCCCAAAAGCAGCAGTTCGAAAATGGCTTTAAGATCTGCTTTGTTTGCAGTTGCATCTGGAAATATGTCATTGACAAAGAGAAATGCATCAACAAGAATGTTCTCAATTAGTATGGAAAGAGGGAATATCATAATCCATAATGCCAAGGTCTTTCAAAATGAGCCAGACAAAGCACCACACTACAGCTAACATTAGCAACATTTTGATTAGCCATATTCAACAATGTTATAATAATCTGCTCTTTTTCATTATAGGGGTCAAAGAAAAATGTTCTCTATTAGGTCAACGTATTCTTGCTTTCATGAGTCTTCATGATCTTGCTCCTTTCATCGAAGTGATGAAGGCAGTGCTGCACATAAACGTTTTCTGATGCACACACACACACACACACACCAGCCTCCTTTTCATCACAGTGTGATTGAGAAATCACATACAATTTCTCTATGATTATAAAACAGGTGATTCCTTTACTTGAATACATTTAAATGGGTGGGTAAGTGAGATAAAGTAATGTCACAATCATAACCTGAAAAGACTATGATTCTATTACAAAATATATAGCTTATGTATTCCTTTCTCTGTTGTAGCTTATTAAAGCTTAATATTGAAACTTTACCATCCTAGTATGACTAAAATAAATGTTATCGTGCTTAGCTATTATATAATTACACACTTATCACAACAAGCTAAAATTAGAAGGGAACTTTGAGTCACTATTGACTCCTGGCAATTAGTCCATAAAGTTTTCTGGGCAACATTTTCCAAAGTAGTTTGCCACTGTCTTTTTCCTGAAGATGAGACAGACAGAGTGGCCCAAAGTGGGCTTCCATGCCTAAATCTGGATCAGAACTCAGATTTCCATCTTTCTAGTCCAGTGCCCTTAAAATGCTTAGCTACTGTTTCTTCTTTCTCCCTAGCATACATATAAAATAAATAATGCTGTTGCTTTTCATTTCCAAATCTTACATACCTGCTGTCAAAAACAGCATTTGTAGCAAGGATTTTTTAGCATCCAAAATAATACTTTAAACTGTAATCTGTAGCATCAATTTCCCAATCTCTTTTACAGGGACAGATTTTCACCCTTCTATTATCTATCCCAAAAGATCCCACAATCCTACAAAAAGGAAGGAAACATGAATTGTAAAATGTAATTGTATAAACACTCTCATAAGTCTACATATAACGCTTTGCAAGGGAAGGAAGTTATGATAATGTGACTGTTTTATGGCTCTATGAATCAAGGGTGTTACTATAAAATATGTATGATTAGTAACCAATTCTCTCCTTCCCATAATCCATCAATCTGTTATCTTTAAAAAAAAAAAGTTAGGTTCTAAGCATTCTCCTTTCCCATACCTTTCAACCTCACCAATCCCAATATTAAGCTGTAGGAGAAAAGCTAGACTGAAGAATTTACTCACAAAGCTCATTTATTAAGCTATTGACTTTTTAACATATTTACAAAATTGTTTGTACATTATAACACATTTATTGACCTTTCTAAGTGCTACTATAAAATATCTATTGTATAATTGTAAAAAGAAATTCTCTCCAGTTAGTTTCACAGAGGTTAGTAAAACATATTTCCAAGTAAATGTTCTTGGAAATAGTCTTCATCACATCAGTCTCCCAGTGATGTGAACTTAAAATGTTCCTTTACAAAATATTGAAAGTAACATTAAAAAAACTTCAGAGAACTTTTAAATCATTCCAATTCTCTTTGAGAATTGAATATTATCTTTGAATAAGTTTAACTGCAGCAGATTTAGAGAAAATTTAAACTTCCAGGATTAAAACATTAATTTTTGCTTCTTTTGAATGTTTACATTACCAAAATACTAGAATATTAACATGCTACATGTTACATTTTAATCTACAACAATAAGAAAACATCATTTTAAAGAAAAAACAGATTTGTTAACAGGGACCAGTATTCCTCATTCAGTGGGTGAGTAGGAGAAGACAACCTCCAGCAAAGTATTCTGTTTCAATATAGATTTATTTTGAGCCCAGCCTTTACTTACCTAACAATAATATTCAAGTTCTGTATTTGTCAGGCACAGAGAGTAAGGAAGATGCAGCTGCAGGAAGATTTTACTTAGACAACTGCCTTTTTAAAAAATTGAAAGGTTAGGCTGTCTGAAGCTGCTTGCCTTCAGGGGGTGGAGAAAAATCAGCTACAGGTGATTGGATAATACAGAGTTTACCCACCTTTTTGGCAAACAAATAAAAAAAGTTATGGTATTCATTTATACCATTTAAGAAACCACACCAGCTTCTTTTCCTGTTTAAAAAGAAAGCTGGACATCTGTTAAATGTATGTCCACAAATAACAGACTAATAATTTTGTACATCTAATATTGATTAACAAAATAATTGATAGAACTGGTAAATTTATAAACACTATGCAAGTCAGTCCAGCCTAGGATTATGACCAAAAGAATGGTTTATATATATTCTCAGTTGTGCCAAACCATGAAGATAAATTTCTTATGGGGAGTAATACAGTGCTAAGACATGATCCCCTATGAATCACCAGGCTAAAAAAAATGTCAACAACATTAGGATTCAAGAACTATCAAACAAATAATGAGGCTTGACAATTATCTTGTCATCAGTTTAAGGCTGATGACCTTAAACTGTCAGGCAAAACCTTGTCACTTAAACAGACATGTAAATAGATCTTGGCTTTTTCTGTACTAGTCCGCTTTCATAAATTACATTTCTAAATTAATTACATTTTTATTTGGGAGCAGTTTCTGCTTACTCTGACCCAATGTTAACTTGATATCCCTTTAAAATTTGTGGAGCTGTTCTTTTTGGATAACTGGCATTTTTACAGTACAGGAATAAATGTAATAAATATATTCTATCCATTGCTAATTTAGAGATGGAGATCTTCTGGCCAATTGGCCGGATGAGATCTTCCCATCCAATTTGCTAAAGCTATTTCACTTCTAAATGGATAGCAAAATGGTTATTTGCAGAAAAAGGAAGGTAATCCATTACTCTATTGCTATATGGTGTCACCAGAAAAAGGCAAAGGATTTTGCTATAGAGCAGGAAATTTGTTAATAGAGGCAACTGAGATTGTTAGATTGTCACTGATCATTGTTAGCCATGGAGACAATGCTATGGAGTGATGATGACTCTCCACTCAAAAATATTTTGGAAGAAGTATTTCTGAAATATTGATGCCATGCTAAATGTATAAGTGGTAGGTATGTATTCTCTTATATGTGGTCAAGAAAAGAAGGGACTTTTTTTCTAGTCACTAATCAGTTTTTAAAAGTTGCTGCACTATGTGCCTGCCTTATCAGATCCTTATAGGATCTGCCTTATCTGCCATCAGATCCTCCTCTTAGTTCTGATGAAGTATGTCTTAATCAGGGAAAAGACTTAAAGAAAAGCAGTAAGGTTCAGGTTAGTGGGGAAAGACAATCTTCCATGCTAAAGAAAGCAACAACCCCAATTATTTTAATGAAACAGAATAAGAAAGAGTTGAGCAGACTTCTTCGGCACTACACATCAGGAAAGGTATGCATCTCTTAATCAAGAATGGTTATTTCTGCAAATGTAATGTTCTGGCTAGGGGGTGCTCAAACAGCAAAGCACAGGACAGGAAGTCAGGTCAACCAATCAACATGCAGGATATGAATCTCCAAACAACACACAGTTGGGATGTTGACAAGGCTGCAGCCATCTGTAACCTATACTTACCCAGTAATTTTGCAGTGTAGGTACACGGCAATGCCTATATGCACTCGCAGGTAAGGCTAAAACAGCCTTAAACTATCACACATAATATACAGATATTATAGCTATAGTTCCACGACATATGAACAATGCTATCTTAGAAGTCAGCCTCAGTTCCTGAAGACTTCATGGACACATCTTGTAGTTTTATTGGCAGCAATGCTGAAGTGTTGCCAAGAAATGCTGAAGTGGTTTTCCATCACTGCTTTGTGCATCCCCCCCCCCCCGACTTCCTAAAGGAGGCCATTCCTGGTGGTCTTCCATTCAATGCCAACCAGGTTA